>JABBWL010000569.1:0-25993 GCA_016758765.1 Suillus cothurnatus | reverse complement strand
GGAGATGGTACAAGTCTGGCAAAAAGATTCTCTGTTCCCCTGTCGCATTGTTGCCTCAATCACGCCGGTTCACGCCAGCCCGTCAATTTTATTTAAGTAGTACGCTAACATTCTTGGTCAACATCATAATTACTTGCCCAGGCCTGTAGTGCCGAAGGTTCAGCACAGGAAGCTTTGGCCACTTGCATATTATGACTGACTCCTTTAATTTGCATGACGCCTTCATTGACGTTTGTACAATACTGTATTTTTTGATATGATAAAATTGATTCATACTATGTTGAGTCATGCAAAATTTTATATACTTGCTTATATTGTGACATGACTTGGGACACTGCCTTACATTAGCCTCCCTATAGATAGCCCTTCATAGATAGTTATCCCTTCTAATAAGCATATAAATGTTGCCATTCAACACCGAGAGTGCCGGCGCACCACCGTCCGAAAGAAAGAGGGCTATTAGTGTCGTTGAGGATTCGCAGACTGATTGCCATTCAACAAGCATTGTGAGTCCGTCTGTATCACTTACGAAACATCACAAGAAGGAGGTAAGTGCCATTGCAAGCGGGGGCATTGTTCACTCTAGTATCTTTAACCAGTGTTATCGTTCCGGTGACTTTGCGAAAGCTAGTTGCTTGTTTGTCACGATGAGGCAGCCTCTGCGACTGGTGAGCACCCTCCTGTTTTTATCATGCCTTGGAGCCTGAGGAATCTTGAAACAACTAATTCGTGGGGGTCTCTGTCTACAAAATTGCTGATCCATCAGGTCCTCTACGGGTATCGATCCCGAGTCGAATCTGGCCATTCTCCCAATTCACGCGTACTCTACGAATGTTTTCTTTCATGAGTGATGAGTTCTGCTGAGCGCATCGCGACTCACCTAGTCAGATCATCAATGATATACGTGGGGCGCTTCATTTCCTCCGAACAGTTCTCAAAGTCCTCGCGTTTGTGGGAGGTACAAACTGCAAGCGTCTTTGCACCGGCACTATTTCCTGCTTGCACTCCGGACGGTGCATCCTCGATGACAAGACCTGGGGCAAATCAGGCGCCAAGAAAAACGGGTAGTGTCGACTCACACTTAGTCACATCAACCCCAAGTTTCTTTGCTCCTTCAAGATACGGTGTGGGCTTTGGCTTGCCTTCACTGACATCATCTGCCGTTACAAACCCTGACGCAGGCACCGGAATTTTGCACTTTGGTATGCACTGAGCTGCATAGTACCTCGAAGCTATGGTCCTGGGAGCTCCGGTGCACCGTTAACAAGACAAGATTGCCACACTACCTGATGTGACAATTGTCCACCTCGTGCGCATGTCATTATGAGAGTCGAGCTTCGAGCGATATAGTCAGCCTATCATGGAAGATATGTGCAACTTCGAAACTTCGAAAGTTTTACCTGAGTCAAAAACTCGATGGCTCCTTCGAGGGCTACTGGATTACCCTGGATCACCAGGTCCTCGAAGCGCAAAATTCGCTCTGCAGAATTAGCAGGACCACCACAAGTATGGAATGAGGTCACACCCACATCCAAAAGTTCCGTGTCCTGTATATTGCATATGTCTCATCCTTTAGGGTATCAGCAAGTCTCCGTCCATGAGTTTTTTGCACGATGGGAAGATGCGATCCAAGTTTGTATTCCTCCGCGAATGTTTTCCAGGCTGAAATGACGCCAGGAGTGGAATCTATGAGGGTCCTGCCGTACGGTGATCAGCCATGGCAGTTCAAGAAGACTGATAGTAACAACTACCCATCCAGATCGAAAAGGATCTGCATACGAGAAGTTATCCGAAGAGAGTATTGTCATTGTACAACCTTTCCGTTGACGAAATAAACACGTACAGCATCGACTGTCACGAACTCAGGCAGCGCCATGGCAGTCTGAGTCTACAACTGGGGTCTACCCAAGAGATAAGATAACCAGGAAAGAGTTATTTTAAATCATTTAAATAATTAAATGCTTGTCCCGGCCAATCAACTTTGTTGCATCACCTACTACTACTGCCGATCCGTCATCACTGCAAGCAAAGACTCAGATCCAAGATCCAACCGCCATCTCTAGCCTGCAACGATGGCTGATAAAATTACACGTATCGCCATCGTAGACGCAAATCGCTGCAAACCAAAGCGATGCGCCCAGGAATGCAAGAAGGTGACGCACCATTCCCTCTCGAGCAATCATGTCAGATCAGTCACTTATCAACTCGCGAGCAGTCATGTCCTGTGGTCAAAATGGGTGCGCCTCCACCAGAAGCTCAGGCGGAGTGCTCATGCTAATTTTTCTTCCAGGCAAACTTTGCATAGAAGTCAAATCGACCGATAAGATAGCGTTCATCTCCGAGTTTTTATGTATCGGTTGTGGTATCTGCGTAAAGAAGTGAGTGGATGGTTCTACGAGGATGGTTTACATGGTTGAGGAAAATCTTAGATGCCCATTCGAAGCCATCGCCATCATTAACTTACCGACTAACTTGGAATCACAAGTGACGCATCGTTATACCGCCAACGCCTTCAAACTTCATCGACTACCCACCCCAAGACCTGGCCAGGTCCTCGGACTTGTTGGCACTAATGGAATTGGTAAAAGTACAGCACTAAAGATTCTCGCTGGAAAACAGAAGCCGAATCTTGGCCGTTATGATGTGAGTGGTATGAGACTGTCCAAAGACGACATTGACTTTTACCTGGCAGGATCCTCCCGACTGGCAAGAAATATTACGTTACTTCCGTGGGTCTGAGCTGCAAAACTATTTCACCAAGGTCCTCGAGGACAATTTGAAGGCACTTATCAAGCCGCAATATGTTGACCACATCCCTCGGGCGATTAAAGGCAACCTGACTGTTTCACAAATGCTGGACTCGAAACTAGAGCTTGACAACAAGCAAAAAATGTGCGATGAGCTGGAGCTGAACAACGTTCTTGATCGTGAAGTTTCGGCACTCTCTGGTGGAGAACTGCAGAGATTCGCGATCGCGATGTCATGTATCCAAAAGGCCGATGTGTGCGTATGTCACAACTCCGTTATAAACCACGCTTTGACATCGGTCTCGTGTAGATATATGTTCGACGAGCCCTCGAGTTATCTTGATATAAGACAGCGGTTGAAGGCTGCCGAGGTTATCCGGTCCCTACTCACTCCGGACTGCTATGTTATCGCTGTCGAGCATGATCTGTCAGTATTGGATTATCTTTCAGACTTTATCTGTTGTCTTTACGGAAAGCCATCGATGTATGGTGTTGTGACTATGCCTTATTCTGTCCGTGAAGGTAAAAGCCTACCTAATAACTCGCCGTGAGTTGGCTCACTCCTTCACTAGGTATCAACATCTTCCTGGACGGTTTCATTCCCACAGAGAATTTGCGTTTCCGTGAGGAGTCTTTGAGCTTCAAGATGATGGAGACTGCTGAGGAGCTTATTATCGACAAGACCCGTCATTACTCTTATCCCTCTATGACGAAGACGATGGGCAACTTCAAGCTCACCGTTGAGGCCGGTAGCTTCACTGACTCGGAAATTATTGTCATGCTTGGCGAAAACGGGACAGGCAAGACGACATTTGTCCGCATGCTTGCTGGCGTGACAGCACCAGACGACGAGGCAGACAAAATGGAGTTGGCGGTGTCCTTGAAGCCGCAGACGATATCGCCAAAGTTCCCTGGAACTGTTCGCATGCTTCTGCTGAAGCAGATTAAAGCGGCCTTTATGCACCCACAATTCCAAACGGACGTGCTCAAACCGATGACGCTGGATAATATCATGGATCAGGATGTGAAGACACTCTCTGGAGGTGAGCTACAACGTGTGGCTATTGTCCTTGCACTTGGTGGGTACTTTGTTCGATTTCATTTGACGTTGGCTGACACCTGATTTAAGGCAAACCCAATGTGTCTGTGTATTTGCTTGACGAACCAAGCAGGTACGCCAATCTCGTTCTCCCGAAATGAATACGCTAACACAGAATCGAAGTTTCCTCGATTCTGAGCAACGTATCATCGCAAGCAAGGTTATAAAGCGGTAAGCAAATGGTCTAGTCATCTACATCTTTGATTTGATTGATACCTTCCTCAGCTTCATCCTTCATGCCAAGAAGACTGCTTTTGTCATTGAACACGACTTCATCATGGCAACCTATCTGGCTGATCGCGTCATTGTCTTTGAGGGGGAGCCCGCTGTTCGAGCAACTTCTACGCCGTAAGAAATTCAGGCGACGCTATGTTCACGTGGTTAATTCGCTTTGCAGACCGCAGTCCCTCCTCACTGGAATGAACCACTTTTTGGCATCACTTGAGGTCACGTTCAGGCGTGATCCTACGAACTTCAGGCCAAGAGTCAACAAACTTAACAGCGTAAAGGACAGAGAGCAGAAGGGTATGTATTTGACATTTTGAGTCATTCAGAAGGTTCTGATATCATTTCGGCAGTCATGGGCAACTACTTCTTCCTTGAGGAGTAATTGATATCCTTGTTCTGCCACTATCCGTCAGGAATGCGACAAGATTGCTTGACGATGAGGGTCGTTCTGAGAGCTGATATTACGAACAGAATCGTAGTACATCTTGTTGTACGATCTGTATTAGCTTTCACTATCCTCTGCGCTGGCTGGCAATACTTGGGAAGATCAGCATGCCACAGGTATACAAACCCGATCGTGCCTTGCGCGTGTGGCCACTCGGTTGAAAGATGTAGTCCAAAATTAGTACTAGTCTGATGAACAATAAGAACTATTCTTGTGGACAACAGTCAATACGTCGAACAACAACGGATGACCTGGCAAAATTACACAACGCATTCTCGCGTTGGCGACTACCGGAGTACTTTTTTATTGTATCAGAGAGGCGGATCTACGTATGATCCCGTTATATCTTCTTGTTCCATTGTTTGATTGTTCCCGATACTAGTACTAGTACCTTTCGTCAAGTATAAAGACCATGGCATGGCATGCATTTCGTACTTGCCGTATTCATCCCACCTTGAATCTCGTCAGTGACGAAGTAGACTGCGTCTGCTGCCTTCTTTCACTTCACCTTCTTTGTTTCCAAGGCATTGACTGCCGTCTTTTACAAGCTGGTCTTGGACAAATCCTTGATACACTCCTACACCGCTGAAGTCGACGACATACTAGTACATATTCGCCATGAAGGTTTCTGTTTTTGCAACTCTCGTGCTCTCTTCCTTTGCCACTGCTCTTCCTTGCCTCAAGCGTCGTGGAGGAAGCTTTGTACTGCAGAATGGTATTGACGCGATCAATTTGAAGTACGTCGCGTTGGCTCCACACAGTCTCTTAACAATCTAACCCGCGCTTTCAGCAACCAGTTTAAGTCCCTGACTGCATCTTCACCATGTACATCTGGCAACGCTTGTGTCAACGGAGAATTTGCTCAGTGTGTCAATGGGCAGTATGTCCTCACTTCATGTGGATCAGGTTTAACGTAAGTCTGCTCCATCGACTATGTTCCAATGTCAATGCTTAGTCGATTTTCCAATGCTGCATCTTAGGTGTGCTGCACTTCCTCTTGTCAACTCTGCTGGAACTAGCATCACTTGCACCACTCAGGCAGACTTGAACTCTCGTATTGCTGCCACTGGTGCCACTACCAATGGAACAAGCACGACACGCAGCCCCTCCAATGTGACTACTACATCCAGCTCAGCTCTTACAGCCACTTCCACAACATCTTCCGAGTCAAATCCCAGTTCAAGTGCTCAGACTTCCCTAACTCTGCTGTCAAGCCTTGTCGCTCCTAATTTTGCTAAGAACGGTGAGAACGTAAACACCTCTGAGGCGGGCGAAGTTCCCTCTTTGACCTCTACCAACAACTTCATCAACTTCTGCGCCACGTTGTCCAATCTCCCTATAACAGATGGCGAGCAGATTAAAGGTGGTTCTTGCAACCCCGCTCCCATGGGTGCCATCCCTTCCACCTCGAATATGCCCAGCGCCAAGTTTGTCAGTCCCAACAACTTGGCTGTTCTTCCAGCGGACACCACTTTTGAGGTGACGCTGGCGGTGCAAGGACTCGAGACTGGGTTCTTTGTTAATGCGGATACCAATTACTTTTCCGCTCCTCAGCAAATTGATCCTACATCTGGGCAAATTCAGGGTCACGCCCACTTCGTTATCGAGGCGCTCGAGTCCCTTACGCAGACTACCCCAACCAACCCCAACAAGTTCGCATTTTTCCTTGGTCTGAACGGCAAGGCAGATGCAAAGGGTCAACTTTACGCCAACGTCACCGGTGGATTACCTGAGGGGACGTATAGGATGTCCACCATTATGAGCGCGATGAACCATCAACCAGCTCTTGTCGCTGTGGCGCAGCACGGGTCATTGGATGATCAGATCTACGTGAGTTGCTAGTTGCGGTGATATCCATCTGATCGCTGACAACTCTACCAGTTCACTGTTGTTGCCCCTGGCCAGAACGGCACGACCACGACAACAACTTCCATCGGTAGCTCACCGCTTCCTGCAACTGCCTCGGGTGACTCTTCCGTGCCTACGGGTGCCAGCACTTGACCCTCACAGGTACGGCCGCAATCATAAGCGCCACACCCGCCACAGACTGCACATAATATCGCAATTCCAGTGTTGTAATGGTGCATATTGCTCACGACTCATAACAAGGCTCAACTGGCTTGAGTTTGTAGATTACCACTTTTCTTGTATTCTTATTCATTGTTCGATACCATCACTGATAGAATTTACGATTCATAGTGGGCAAAATTGTTCTCATCCATCTCAGTGTAGCTTTTATGTAGTTGTTGCCTTAGGTCACTACCTTATATCAAATAGTCCCGTCACTCTATCAATTGAAATTGCATTTATCCGATATCGTTAACTTGGTTGGCGCTACTTGGTAAAAGTTCTAGCATCAGGTAGAACTCAGAAACACCTAAAACAACGAATTAAACGTCGCCTACTCCATTCTGTGGACCTAGGCCGAGTATTACCTCCAGCGGAAAATCATATGGGTAAAATCAAGGTTTTTGCGCACATGGGCATGGTGAATAATTCAGTGGAGGAAAGTCATGTTCGAAGTTCAGTAGTGATTTGGCGAGCTCAGGGTGATAGGAGGATTCCAGAAAAGATAGTTAATAGCTTCAGTAGTGAGTCCAGAGGGATCAAGATATTAGCATCAGCCTCAAGAGTCTCTCCAAGTGTGCCATTTGAAGTAACCGGGAAAGGTATGAATATTTTAACCGAGTACCATGTACTCCATCAGCAAAAGAACCATAATTTTCGCTTATCAAAATGAAGTCGTTCGATGAAACCGAGCAAGATCCAAATATTAATGGTTACAGGGCCGGTATCACTGCGCACCGTGTCACTCCGAAATCGTTTGGCTCCTGCTGCAAAGTACGAGCCGCTTTAACTCAGTTATAGCAGAGCTCAGGTGAAGACCTCGTTCACCGCTCAGCAAGCAAGGACCTTGTACGTTATAATTTCATTGATATTTTCGCTCTTTTTCTTGTAAATGAGGTCACAAGCAATTGCAATTGTAAGTATTATCTAGCTGCTAGTATGCACTCCCTCTGACATATTAATATTAAGGTAGAAAATACGGTGGGCCAGGAGGTGTATTCTAGCTATGAGAGAGAAATTTTCTATACTTCTACACTGCAACAATACACGGAAACTGTTGAGCCGCGGTGCTTTGCGAGCTTTTCTAGCAAGTAGCGGGCAAGAAAAGGAAAACGGCATAGTACGAATAGCCATTGGGATCCATTTTGGTTTTGGTGTTTTCTAGTAGTTTGTGCTTGCGTTCGGTTAACATCCATGCTGATTGTATTCTGACTGTGAATGATATATGCAAGCCTTTTGCACATGGAGGAGCAGTGTGTGTTTGGCTTCAGGAAGCCAGAAAACATGGGAATTACTAAATCAGGACATGTTTCGGGCAATGAAGTTGGCTGCAATTTGCAAGGTCTCTACAGCTAATTGAAATCATTGATCGTTTATTAAGGTATCCCGAGTCAACGTACTTGGAGGATACTTGTGCGATATTTCATATTGAATGCTGACTCTTATGCTACTCACCAGTTATCAGAGCAGATAACAAGGTTTCCGAGGTCTTTTCATTAGGTTCTTACGTTACTCTGCTGGTACCCAGTTTTCGCCTCGGCTCGAATGGTGACCGTGACCCGCTTGGCTGTGATTAAGGCCGCCCTGCTGGCCTGGGGATTGAAACTGTACCGGAACTTTATCACCAGTTGCATGTCCCGCATAGAAGGGCACACTGTCACAGCCACGTAGTATTTCCGCCTCAGCGAGTGTGAAACGGTCATGCTGACTTCATGCACAAAGAACTCTCGCCTATTCTCAGGACATGGTACCGGGTTACTGTTTCGGATAGGGATCAATACTGCTGGTTATAAGTACCAGGTGTATTTCAACCATTCTCTCATCAAATATTCTCGCAATGTCAAGTAACAGCCTAACCACATCCACTCTTAGCAATGGCAAAGTATGTCGTCTCTTCCCTACTTCTATCTCCAGACCTTGATCTTTCGAATCTAGGTACTGGCAAGCATCCGCCAGACCATCGCCGATTTTCTTCAGTGCTGTGGCTTGTCACATGCAAACATCGCAAACACCGCTACTGACCAAGTGTTATACTCTGAATGCTACCAGGAGGCCATCAACCGCGGCTTTCCTATGGATGGAAAATATTCCCTCCGCATACATGGCCGTCAGCGTGCACATGTTCAATTGTTTTGCCCACCTTCCTGACCGTGCAACCAGGATGTGGATCGCCCTGTTCGCTGTCCTCGTCACCTGCATTGATGATATGATGGATAAGGGAGAAGACTTGGTGCATGTGTATAGTTTCTACGAGCGCTTTGCAAGCAATCAGTCGCAAGGTGATCCGGTCCTAAGAGCATTTGATGCCCTGTTGCGGGATGTTGTTTGCCATTATTCCTCTCCTGTGTCGAACTTGATAATCGCATCTGTATTCGACTTCATATCTTCTATTCTGATTGATAATGAAACCAAGGACATGCAGGTATGGTATTTTTCCGAACAAAGGCAGCTCAGACTGTTGACCCTTTGTGTTGATAGATATTGCCAGAGACTCGATCCTACCCCGATTATATGAGGACGCTATCAGGCATACCAACTGCATTTTCACTCTTTATTTTCCCTTCCATGCTCCCGCTTCGGGAATACATTCAATGCATGCCGGATCTAGCCAATGTCATCAACTACACAAAGTAAACACACCAACTTTGTCCTGTCAGACCTCTCACTGACCTGCTCTTCTTCAGCGATATACTATCGTTCTATAAAGAGGAAATCGAAGGCGACACCATGAACTACTTGTCGCGTGTGGCAGCCTCTCGTGCTCTAACCAAACAGGATGTTCTGCATGAAGTCATCGAGAAAACTGTGCAATCGCATCATAATATCCTCAATTGCCTGAGGCCGCATGCTGAGGCTTGTGACGCATACGTCAGATTTTTCACTGGGTATTTCAGATTCCATGTCGCCTTAAAAAGGTACAAGATGGAGGAGATCATGGCAGAGATGACCTCTTCTTGATAGATGCTACGGCTTCCTATGATATTTATGTGTCACCCACAATCCTATGTCTTGCGCTACTTGACTGACTTCTTGTTTTTATTGATTTCTTCATTTACGTTCCTAAATATGAGAATCTTTATTTTTATGCACACAACTTGGCTACCATACACTCTGAACTTGGCTACTTAGTCGCTTTGCGAGAATACCATTTTGGCACCAGTACCCTGCGCATTTGTGACCAGATGAATATATTGTTTACGGGGAGGTCATGACGAACTTTTTGTCCCTCCTACACCTCGCCTTCGATTGCATACTTCCACCTTTGCATTTCCGCCTTCGGCTTCAAGTTCTAAGAATACTCATGAGCCATGATTCGCACAGAATGTGAAGCTGAGGTGGCTGCGGTCGCTTTGTCCTTCCATTACAGAATCATAACCCTGTAAGCATGAACACGGATATAACCCCGAAGTCGTTGGGAATAGAGGAAGTTCGGTCATATAATCGTTGTCTGGTCGAGAGCGGTGGAGGAACGAAGAAAGGCGAGGAGTTCAATGGCAAAGAACAGGAGCGGGGAATATACTCCATTCAGAAGGCAATGTCAGCGATAAAGTGAGTGATAGGTTGATAGTTGATATACAACTAGTACTAGTTGGGGGCGGCCGCCTTTATAAAGGCGCATGCGCCATGCTGCTATGTCTTGAAAGTTGAACATAAAGCTAAGTTCAGTTTCTGCGACTTCTAGTTCTTGGGGAAAGGTTAAGCTGATTTATAGGATTAATAAAAGGGCTGGTACGCACCCGTGTACCGCGGTGGACAGGGATGGTATATCAACTTTCTTGGTCTTGCTATCGGATACTGTCGTTCAGAGGCTGAGAGGCATTTTTAGCATGAACAAGAGGTATATTTGACCTTCTGTATACGTAGTAGAAGTAATTAAACATTAGTTCGCGACTGAGACCAGTGGCACAGAGTAGAATGTTGGCTGTGTTTTCTAAGGATACAATTGAATGAAGACCAAAGTCTTCAGTACGGAAGCCCCTTGTTGCATTTGCTGGTTTGAATTTTAGTCACAGGCGTTGTTTGATTTCAAAGCTGTTGCCAAACAAACACTTTGAGTGATCTTTGATCGGTCGCAATTGGATCACAATATTGACTTGAAAAACAACCTTCGTTGGCTTTTGTCGACGATCAGCTCCCCCCGCTTCTTCTGCGTATAAGGTCTGTAGATCTGCTTATAATATATCCAGATCTTTTCTTACCCATCATATATAGTTTATCACTGACATGGTTAACTCGTTTATCATACGAGTGCCAGCAACCTCTGCTAATATTGGTCCTGGCTTCGATGTTGTCGGCTTGTCACTTTCACTCTATCTCACCCTCACTGTCAATATCGGGGAGACCTCTACCTTACCAGTGATCACATATTCGGGTGAAGGAGCCGACGAAGTTCCGCTAGACCCGTACCGCAACCTTATGACTCGCGTAGCACTCTACGTGCTACGTTGCAATGGCCATAGGACATTCCCCCCTGACCTTAGTATTCACTGCCACAACGAAATACCTTTTGGACGCGGACTCGGCTCGTCCGGCGCAGCGGTCATTGCAGGCGTTCTCCTCGGAGACAGTCTCGGAAAACTCAACCTCTCCCGAGAGCGAATGTTAGACTACGCGCTCATGGTAGAGCGCCACCCCGACAACGTGACAGCTGCGCTTGTTGGAGGATTTGTGGGATCATACCTTAGAGAGCTAGACCCACAAGCTACTGAAGCAGCACAAGTACCCCTCTCTGAAGTCCTCCCAGAATACCCGCCTGATGCTGGAGAAGACTGGGGTCTTTCCCCGCCTGTTCCGCCGTTGGGTATCGGTCACTACGTCCGATTTAATTGGAACAGCAGCATCAAAGCTGTTGCTATCATACCCCGATTTGAACTTAGTACTGCAAAAGCACGAGCTGTTCTGCCAGAGAGTTATTCGAGGAAAGATCTGGTACGTGCTCTTGTATATGTATAAAGTATAATGTCTTGAATGAAACACCCGTACGCTCGCAGGTTTTTAATATGCAACGATTAGCCGTCCTCACCACAGCTCTCGGTCAAACGCCACCAGACCCAGAATTAATTTTTGAGGCTATGAAAGATCGCGTACATCAGCCGTATCGAAAAACTCTCGTGTGTAGTTTGCATTCCGTGTAGGTCCCACGTCTTGACCACCATTCCAGATACCTGGCCTGCCAGCAGTTACGTCCTTAATCACGCCTGCTTCACATCCCGGCCTGCTTGGAATTTGCCTCTCTGGTGCAGGGCCGACCATCCTTGCGCTTGCAACTCACAATTTTGATAGCATCGCTGGGAAAATACAGGAAATATTCCAACAGGAGCAAATCGAAGTAGATTGGAAGATACTGGAGGTGGCGGGAGGGAGCACCGTAGACTATTAAGCTGTCTGTCGGCTCAGCGTCAATGGTATGTGATGTTCTTTTCTACCGATTGGACACCGATTCGCACTGCGACGCGATGGCAGTCAGTGGATCAGAACGTTGTTTCCTCCAATATTTTTTGACGGTATCGGGAAGCATGCTAATCAGACCCTTAGGAAAACAATCTTGTATGTGTGAATGTCCTTGCTGTGGAGGCCCGTACTTTCAACACAGAGAATTTAATCGACGAAGCGGAATATTCAAATCTGCGACCCTTCCCTTCGCTCTCAACAGTTGGCGTGGACATAAAAGAGCAGATGGCAAAAGTCTGCAGGGCAGATTATGCGTGAATTGTCCAGTGCTCATTCCTCGGTATCATTGCGTAGACTCATATATTTCGATTGTATAGAATGTTGCACAAACTATCAGAGCCTTGGTATGCATCGGTCGAAGGCTCATACTTAGTGGTCTCGCTCCTTCTGTCACCCGTGACACTCCAGTCCGAATTGTAATTCTCGCAAAGCGCCTCCTCTACCACTTGCATGGGCCTTTTGGACGTGCTATATCCCTCAGGCTGTCATGGATTGAATAGTTGGATGCTTTTTTTGCGATCGCCAGGCAAGAAAATTCTCAAAGTACTACTTTCACCCCCACTTTGATGATTCCGCGGCTGCAGTCGCAATGTCTCAGAAGTTCTCAAATGTCACGACGTCATACACCATCAAGGTCAGTTCATTTGAAACAAAATCAATTCAGTAGAATGAGCAGACCTGCGTCATCGGCGACTCAGATGACGATCGTATCTGGATATTCTGGCTGTTTATAATTCGACAAACTCATGTCTGTCATTTATCCACCTTTCAACATTTATTCATCCAACACAACAAGTATGTCTTCAACGCACTTCGCCACTTTTGCCTTCGCTCTCGTCGTCTGCAGCAAGCTTCTGGAAAGCAATGCCCTCGCCATCATTAGGGATGACCATTCGATTGGATTTTATTTCAATGCTCATTACAAACCGACAAACGACGCTACGAATACAACTTTTGGGTCACTCGTTTCAGTCACTAGTGAATCGGACTTGGAGGTGAGTATACGCATTGCGAACTCAGTCACAAACGTGTGTTTAATCTCCGTGTAGTACCTCGGGCAGGTCAACGTAGGAGGACACGGCAAGTAGTGCATCTTATTAGGGGCTATATTCACTAACTTTTCCGACCTAGATTTTAATCTAGTACTCGATACCGGGTCCAGCGATCTGGTGAGCAGTGCTCTGATCTGTAATTCATGTTGAAACTTATTGTATCGACGCAAGTGGGTCACTGGTCAACAAATCAAAATTAGTAGCAAGACATCCGACAATATCAACCTCACATATGGACTTGGCTCCGCCTCAGGAAACATCGCTTACACCAATGTTCAACTTGGGACTTATCAAGTGCAAAATCAAGGTGACCCTTATCAAAGCTTCCTTTGACTTCTTTCTCATAATTTTTAGTGTTTGTAAATGTCGACAAAACGTACCAGCAAGATAACGATGGAATTCTCGGCCTTGGCTTTACATCGTTATCAATGATCGAGAAAAAAATCAGGAAGAAAGCCGCCCGCCCTGTAATGGCAAACATTTTTGAACAAAATCCGTCAACACCGAATTTTATGGCTTTGGCGCTCGAACGCACGACTGATAATGAAAATACGTCTGGGGGCGCTATTACGATCGGAGAATACGACCCACAATTCAAAGATGTTTCCGGGACACCTAAATACCCCATTGCACCTTCGACGTCATCGCGCTGGACTATTGCGCTATCGGGCATGCAGGTCAATGGCCACGACGTGACACTCAAGTCGAAAGTCAAGGGAGCGAAGAAGGGGACTGCTATCTCTCTCATCGACAGCGGGACTAGTTTGGCGTACATTCCTTCGGACGCTGTGGATGCAATATACGGCGCCATCAGCGGGTCGGTTCATATTCAAACCAATGGGCAAAATTTCTGGATCGTGCCGTGTTTAGGCCAGGCAAATTTGTCTTTCTCATTCGGGTTCGTGATTCCAGACTTTTGAATCTTGAATATCTATTGACCAGAGCCTTAGCAACGATTATTTGCCCGTTAACCCTCTTGAATTAACGAGGCTGGCAACTTTTACTGATGGCGATGCTCAATACACTGTTTGCACCTCCGCATTCCGTCCTCAATTGGCAAGTACTGGCTCGGGTATGGATTTTCTGCTTGGCGATATATTCATGCGGAACGTCTACTCTGTGTAAGTTCTTTCTACCAATATGTGGATCCACCCTGGCACTGACCTTGACGAATGTAGCTTCAATTTTGGTAATCTCACATCCAATAACGACGACAACAAGGGTGCTTCGATCCAATTCCTCTCAAGGACCAACAAGGATCAGGTTTACCAAGATTTCCAACAACAACGCGCTCAGAACTTGAAGAACCTTCCGCCGTTGTATGATTTGTCTAAAATTCGTTCCAATGGAACTTCTTCGGACGGTGGACGCATCAATTCTTAACAACGAGGAGGATCTTGCTGACGAGTCAGAGTAAAAATATCATGTAGAATTGTAAAGTTGCAATATAATGGCAGTAAACATATTTTACGGTCCTTAAGTTGTGCGCACAAAACGCTCAATCAAACTATGTTACGTCGGGCTACATCCCATCCCACAACATGTTGTCGCACCTGAGCTCACCGTGTCGAGCAGCATCTTTTGAATTACAATCGGCCTATATCTCAACGCGTTCAGTTTGAACGAGTCAGTTCATACCGAATCGCCACCTTTATTCTCAACTGGCATATCCACGAACGTATATGATCACGTCCGCGAATAACATTGATAACACACATGAACACCGTCTCGTGAGTCATCGAAAAGGTCTGGCGGTACTCGTTGGGGAATCTGTCGCTTGGCTTCTATAGATGCATTGTGTTACCATAATAATATTGATACGCACTTGCAACGAGGTAAACGTTTGGATCAAAAGAACTCACCCCGCTACGCCAGATTCAAGGAAATCGACCCATCATTCCCATCCAACCGCTCACCAAACTCGCAGATGAATACCCCCGCCGACACGCAGCTCTGCTTACCCAGCTACGCACAGGGCACATCCCTTTGAACAAGCACCTCCACAAGATAGCGAGAGCACCCTCCCCAATATGCCCAGCCTGCGAAGAAAAAGAAGAGTCGGTGCACCACTTCTTACTATCTTGCCCGGCATACGCAAGACACAGAGCAATCATGAAGGCAGAACTGGGAACGCATGCACAACGCCTATCAGGCCTCCTAAACGACGGGAAGAGCGTCAAGGCAGTTTTAAAGTCCATCGCCCGCACACAAAGACTAGCAAGCACCTTCGGAGATGTCAGCCCCCAAGCGCAAAAGAAGAGATCCTAACCAGATGTGCTAAGCGCTTAGCCATCTACCTTTCAATTCGCCTTGAGATGGCAATGATCGTCCTCGCGCAAGCCTGGACCAGGACTACAGAACCCCCAAAAAGTCACAGATGAACATAGTGTACCATAGAATACATACCGTATGTAATGTCCAGCATAGGGCGTCGCCCCCACGGACAATAAACAATGATTCAAAAAAAAAACGTTTGGATATCAATCGATGACGGTACTGTCATAGCGCCGCCATCAATTTATATCCAAAGTGTTTATGGTCACGTTCTTCCAGTGCTTTAAGGTGGTTTTGTTAAATGCTCTAATCGAGCATTAGGTGTGGCATGACCACCGCCATCTGTCGTTTTCTACTGGTTAAGGCAGACATGGCGAATCGTGGTCTCAACTAGCGCAGATCCAAGAGATCTTATGGTAACCAAGTTGCCGGTAAGCGAGAAACTGGCTAGCCTTGCCTTGCAGAACCGCCTAGAGTGTTAACCACGAGTAGTACCAACTCAGTGCATTAATCACCACAGAGGTATAAGCTGGATACTGAGACGGTGAATTGGATCGAAGTCAAGGAAGTTTGGCGCCCGTCAACGATCACTCACGATTCAAGTGTGGCTGTGTACATCACGTACTCGAGTTCGAGTCTGCTGGCTGTGCGGTGATGATGGTGGCAATCATTCGACAGGAGGACGCCACATTTCCTCCGCTTCAAATACTTATTTCACTGTCAATTTTCGTACTTAATCTCTCAGCCCCTTCAGCACATTTGCATACAGGATACCGTCGCCGCGCTGTATTCCGAATACTGCCCTAGGGTAAACCCCTCCTTGCCATCTCCGGAACTCCGGTGCTAGAACTTCCTATGCTTGTGACCAGGATATCATACGGTTTACAAGGAGGTCATGGATTGGCGTCATGGTTCCGACATCACGATAGTCATCCAAGTTACCGATTCCCTCTACTAAAGCTCTGTTATAATCCACGTGTACTACTCTAAAACGATTAGCGATCTAACTGATGAAAGAGATGCACAACAGATAGACAGACGGAGAATGAGACGAGCCCACAATGGAAGGCTTCATGACTGCGCGACCGCTGTATCCAGCGTGGTAGTAGCAAGTGGTGGTATGAATTTCGAGACACTAGTAGCGACAGGCTAAGTGTGCGATGACGACGCCTGCGCTTGGCCTTGCGAACTGGAGATGGTTTAGGAGGGACGGAAGAGCGAAGAAAGGTGGTTGACGAGCACAGTTGCACCGAGCCTGAAACGGCGATAGACACCGAGCCACTAAGAGAACAGAGGTCAGAACAGGAACTAGTAAAAAAACGCAGAGAACTCACATTGCGAATAGACAGGAGGCCTGAGTCAAGACCAGCTTCTTCCAGTATGGTATGCATGTCCCACACATACACAATTTTGTCCTGGCAAGCAGTGACTAGTATCTTTCCATCACCGGAAAGGGCTATGCACTGGACTTGTATTTCGTGCCGAAGGGGTAGGCCGATTTGGAGGTTGGTGTCAAGATTCCACAGACGTGCTGTACAATCATCTGATCCACTTGCAAGGATGCGGCCATTTGAAGACAAGGAGATGGCCTGGACAGTTCCCTTGCAACCCTCGATATAAGCGATATGCTTCCTAGCGGCAGTGTCCATTATCGACAAGCCAGAGGAATTTCGAGACATCGAGGAACATGAAGCGTATATAAGCTTCTTTCCATCGGACATCCATGCCAAGCCCGGGGCGGAACCTATTTCCTGTAATACGACTATAAGGTTTGAGTCGTCATACTCTTTGAAAAGCAGCTCGCCCGTCTTGGAATTCCAGATTCTTACTCTACCCTCCCCGGTTCCGCACGTCGCTATTTTCGTATTGTCTGGCGAGTAGCTCACCTGAAACACCCATGAGTGTCCGGTTTTGATCGGTTCGAGACAAGTTCCACCGCTCTTAGCATCCCGCACTCTTAGCATCCCATCCGAGGATGCGCTCGCGACTCGTTCACCATCTCTACTCCAGCACACTGAACACACACACTGAGTGTGTCCTGTCCATTTGGCAATGACCTTCCCCATCTCCACATCCCACAGCCTGACAATTCCATTGTCGCTTCCGCTCGCGATAATCGTGCCATTTGGAGACAATGCTATGCTGATCACTTTTTCTAAAATACTTTCATCTCGCCAGTCGTCCCCAATTTGTGTACCGTTCTCCAGGTCCCATAGTCGGAGTGAGCCATCGTCCGAACATGTGACGATGCGTTGTCCGCCAGGAAGGTGCACAATGCCTCGTACCCGACGGGTATGGCCTCGCAGCATTAGGCGGGGCCTGAGGGTTGATGTCCGATGCGGGAGTCCATGTTGCGGGTTTCTAGACCTCGGGGCCATAGAAACCATGGCAGAATGGAGATGATGTGTAGTCGTTCCTTCTTGGTCCTAACTACAGGTTGACCAGTCAGCTTCGCTTTGCGGAAGCGCCTAGAGTACCACTCACGAGAAACAATCGCCGTGAACACCAACTCTGATGCTTTAATCAATACAGAGGGGCACAAACTGAAACAGTGGGTGTATGGTTTAGAGTCAAGGAAGTTGAGTACCCGTCCATGCTGTATCCGTTCACTTCAGTCTTGAAGGGCGGTGTCTCAGGCTGCCAGTCGCACGCCATGACAGCAAGGTGTCACGGCGTCATGTTATTAAAATAGTGAAATTCTACCGAGAAACAGATAAGAAACTCACAGATTGATCTGAAAAGCTGGCTCATTCAGCGCACTCAAATATTGCCAATCATCCTACTCACTTGGGGCTTTGAATTAGGGTTTTGCTGATGTGGTTATTTTTGATTCTGTAATGGGATGGCTAATGTGTTGAGAGACTGTTGTGTTGTATCGAGGTCGTTATTTCTTGATTCCTAAGTTATCTACTTGATGCTTGCGCAATCCCCATGGTTTTCTGTATCTTGTTGATGTCAGGGGCTAAAAGACTAGATCACCTTCACGCATATGGTACCAGTACTTAGAATCAAAGTTGCGACACTCCAGGTAACCTCTCACACTTACATCGCTGGCCAAAGGAATAATTAATTCATATAGCTATCATATATCATATTATTACATCCTCCGAAGTGTGCGGATATAAACCGACCTGACTGTAAGTGTCAGTACTTAGAAGAAGAAAAAGCTCCTTGTCATAAAGAATGTTGATCATAACACAGCACCAAGCTCCTCGACTCTATTTCGTTAACCAGAGGCATTTCTCGCCTCTTCTTCGTCTTCTCTAAGTTTCTCGACGTAGATGAAGGTCATGATGACAATATCCATCATATGAGCCATCTCAGGTGATACTTCTAGCGTGGCTTTACGTTTCCTTCCTATAATTCCGAGAGTCGCTCTATGAAAGCGGGCGACCTCCGTTCGAGACGCATCGTTCCGTGAGAGCTAAAACACGACCCCTCGCGTTAGAAACAGAGCATCAACAGTAATGAAGTAGAAGCGTACTCACAACTACTACTCGGGACTCGAGATCCCAGCGATAGGGACGACCATCTGGTCCTATGAAGATGCGCTTCCTGCCAGAATTTTATTATGACGGGCCGGATCTCCTAAAAGGACGCTATATACTCACTGACCCAATAGGCCTTTCTTCGGAATGAACTCCTTCGTCTCCACTTCAGTTCCACCAAAACGAAACTTTGAGGAAGAAAATGTGTGCCATTCAATCTCTCCCATGACATCGAACTGGTCGCGCATATGATACGGATCGTCATTTGGCCTGATTTTTTGAATGGTCGTAGTCCGGACGCCAACTAGTTTGAACGGAGTCTCTGTCTTGTAGATAACTTGACCTTGTTCGTTGGTGATGACGGTATTGCGAACTTGTTCAGTGGAGAGAGTAAGTATAATCATTGTGGATATCTACTGTCCACTGCTTCATGCGCTGCATTTAAACTGGATGTGGCTGTTGTGTGGCTGTCTAATTATCCTTAAATCTTAGAATATTAATGGACGTCCCGCTCAGTTGGGGACGCACATATTGCCACCCCACTGCCCAGTGCCCATCGCCACGCCTCCACACACGTAATTTGCATATTACCTAATATTGAACACGCACTGCTTTTTGTGTTCGCGAATTTCGAATTTCACTCGTTTTCTGTATCACGTGATTGCACTGCATCATGTTGATGTCAGGTGACTGGCAGATTGACCTTGAAGTCAGGGGCTAAAAGACTAGATCACTTTCACGCATATGGTACCAATACTTAGAATCAAAGTTGCGACTCGAGGTAACCTCTCACACTTACATCACTGGCCAAAGGAATAATTAATTCATATAGCTATCATATATCATATTATTACATCCTCCGAAGTGTGCGGATGCAAACAGACTTATCATCATCTTCCCGCAGACTGTAAGTGTCAGTACTTAGATGAAGAAAAAGCTCCTTGTCATAAAGAATGTTAATCATAACACAGCACCAAGCTCCTCGACTCTATTTCGTTAACAGACGGAAGCTGCCGCGGTATCTCTCACCTCTTCTTCGTGTTCTCTAACTTTCTCGACGTAGATGAAGGTCATGATGACAATATCCATCATATGAGCCACCTCAGGTGATACTTCCAGTGTGGCTTTACGTTTCCTTCCTATAATTCCGAGAGTCGCTCTATGAAAGCGAGCGACCTCCGTTCGGGACGCATCGTTCCGTGAGAGCTAAAATACGACCCCTCGCGTTAGAAACAGAGCATCAGCAGTAATGAAGTGGAAGCGTACTCACAACTACTACTCGGGACTCGAGATCCCAGCGATAGGGACGGCCATCTGGTCCTACGAAGACGCGCTTGCTGCCAGAATTTTATTATGACGGGCCGGATTTCCTAGAATGACGCTATATACTCACTGACCCAATAGGCCTTTCTCCGGAATGAACTCCTTCGTCTTTACTTCAGTTCCACCAAAACGAAACTTTGAGGAAGAAAATATGTGCCACTCGATCTCTCCCATGACATCGAACTGGTCGGGCATATGATACTGGTCGACATTTGGCCTGATTTTTTGAATAGTCGTAGTCCGGACGCCAACTAGTTTGAACGGAGTATCTGTCTTGTAGATAATTTGTCCTTGCTCGTTGGTGATGACGGTATTGCGAACGTCTTCAGTGGAGAGAGTAAGTAAAATCATTGTGGATATCTACTGTCCACTGCTTCATGCGCTGCATTTAAACTGGATGTGGCTGTTGTGTGGCTGTCTAATTATCCTTAGATCTTACAATGGACGCTCAGCGCTCGAATTTCAAAGTTGGGGGCGCACAATGATGTTGCCACCCCCACTGCCCAGTGCCCATGGCCACGCCTATAACGCCGGAAAAATGAGCACTGCTTTTTGTGGTATCGTGCTTCGCGACACGAAATTCCGAATTTCACTGAATTTCAAGGCTGTTCAATTCTGAAGTTCACCTCCAGATCCGGGCACCGCTAAGCGTTGCCAAACCTATCCTATAGAATGGAATCATGCGCCTAAACCTAATTGCAGCGCGCAGTGCCAAAATTTGGTATCATGGTAAATTATCTACAGTCCTAATTCTAAATCACATCCCAAACCAAACCTCACTAAACTTTGTCATTCACGTTCAACCCTGACCCTCAACTGGCCTTTGACATTCCTGACCCTTTCCAAAGAGCATATCATATATAGTACAAGGACACCCCTTCGGTCGGCTTTAACCCACATGTGACTACATTGACACGAATATCTCCAATTTCTGGAGTGGCAATGTAGTCACATGTGGGTTAAAGCCGACCGAAGGGGTGTCCTTGTATGTTACATGATGCTCGCGAATATAATCTAATCATCTCTCACTCAAAAATGGAATCACTTATGTAATGAAATAGGTCAGACCCAAGACAGTATCAGGATCACCGATGGGTTCAAATGTGATTAGGTCAAAGAACCGTCTTGTCCAGTGGTTCAATAAGGAGATGGTCTGGATCTACTACAGCGTTCCAGTTAACTCCGAGTCGATGTCGCCATTGAACTCGAGAGCACGAGCTGTCAAGTTCAACGCCGACTCATCGACGTTTCTATCAAGGTTTCACTACCACGTACCTCCCGGGCCCGTGCTAAGCAAGGCAGACCAACTCGCTTATCCATATTCAAATCTTTAATTCATAGGCGTGCATCCAGACTAGACGCAGCATACATTGCAAGCTGAGATATTAACAGATCACCAGATGTAATTAGTCCATGATTGTCATAAAATACGGAAATGCAAACAAAAGAATGGTATCATGATATGGGTATGGTACATGCATGCCAATGATTAGAATCTAGGTCACTGCTCAAGCGCTCAACCCCTTGCGGTGAGACAAACAGCCCTCATTGCTACCAACGACGCTGAATGCCTATCAAATGGCAGATCCACCGTAAACATCACATCACTGCGGTCATTGTTCAGGTAAACTGGCAGCGTGACTAGGTCGGCAGGATGTCCCTCGTTACTGGAGTCATCTTGCACCCAGCGAATTTGAGAGGCATTGAGTCGGACAGCCTGCCCGTCATTGAGGATCAACTTTTCATTCTCAGCGTCCCAAGCAGCGCCCTCCAGAATAAGACCTACAAATGTTGTTTGAATTTGGCGATAAGGATGGGAAAGAAACAGCATACCATCAACAATGAATGCACCGGGATCATTCATCTGGCCGATATCTAGGCGCAAGTGAAGCGTCTCAAGACTCCATCGTTTGCGATGCGCCACGGCTTGACGAGTCGCTGTGATATATGCTTCGGGGAAGAACAGTCCACCAAGCCACACCTCTACGTTGGAAAGATTTTGTTGCACGCTTGTTATGCCATCGAGCTGAGACAACCGACGAGCTAGATCTGGAATCCACTCTGACACGGACATGGCCTTCGGCACTTTGTATCTCCTCCAGTGAGAAGGAATAGTTCCTAATATGCATCAGTATTTAATACAGAACAGAGGGGCAGCGACAAAGAACCTTTTGTCAAGGAGCTCATCAAAGTTCGCAAGTGATTTGTCTGCTTCAGTTCCCCATCACACACCTTCACCACGTCCGCCAGGTCCTTGCCCACCTGGTCGAGAAGTTTGCGTCCGATCGAGGCCTCCCGGAAGAATAAACGGTAGAGAGGATCGGGATTATCATTGGATTGCTTTGGCAAAGTATTCAATGTCTGAAACAGAACAATGAGCAACATGCGGACATTAAATCCATCAAGAAACTCACTGAAGGCAGTTGCGTAAGCCACTCACGGCATCGCTCGTGAAGGTTGCGCATCCATGCAGGTTGCTGCGGGGTCTGACTTTTCGAGGGACCAGCGGCGCTACCGAGCTCGTCGTCATCCGCTAGAGTCCGCATCTTGCGCAATTTACCAAGTAGTTCATTACCTTGAAAACAAAGTAATCAGAGAGGTGGCGATGTAGATGTATATTGCGTTATGGCGTACCTTGCGCTACAGCAATAACACGCTCTGCGGTTGGAGGAAGGCTTAGCCATGCAGGTGGTTCGCGATCAGGCAGCCGTTGAACCCAAGACAAGAAATGCTCTAGTTTAGTGCCATCAGGAGCTTCAAGCGCACGGTCTTCACCGATGGTTGGAACGAGATCGAAGTCAATGTTGTATGCAGCAGGCGTAAAGAGCTTGTCGACAAAGGCATCCAAAATGCGCTGATCAAAATCACTGTCAACTCTTCCTCCGTAGACGGACTGCTTGATCAGCGTTCTAAGAGCATCCCAAGGAATGTTTGCTGGGTCTACGTTTGCTCGTCCTTTAGCAACTGCATTGAGCCAGGTGTCGATGGTTCCAAAAGCCGAGGCCATATCAGAATCGTTAAAGTCGTAAGTTTTGCTCCAGCCTAATGGGACATAGCGGAGACGCTCTTGGACAACAGCATGGAACCACGCCAATAGGAAGTACAGACGTATCTTCTCTGATGGACCTTGTGCCAGCCGCTGTGGTGTTATGGATCCAAGTGAATCCAAGAGATTTGCTTTGATTCCTGGCAAAAGGCTCGTTCATAATAATGCGTGACTGGCGTAAGATGTTTACAGGAATGGAAGGATTCGCTTCTAAGGTCAGGAAAAGGCGGAAGTTTCGATGAGGATTCAATGTTTGGAGCTTCTTCTCTAGCTGTCCTAGCCACGTAGGAGCGAGATGCACGTTCTTCAGAAGTACCCATGTCCCTTGACGGGATGCTGCCGCGATTGCTTGGTCCGCTAACGTGAAACCCTCTTGAGAACCCATGGCCACTGAGGAGGAACGTGCACCGGTAGATTGTATGAGGTTCTCTACGCGGTAACTGGCATCATAACCCGTAACCGATACAAGGGCCAAAGGAGTTGCCGCCGGCACCTCATTCGCGACCATGGCGCCCAAGTCTAAGTCAGATGAAAGGTCGCTCTGGAACACATTTCGAACGAATAGGGCCGTGGACTGCAACAGTCTGTCGGGTCGAAGACACTTGACAATCAGCATTGAACGCAATGCTTCGACGACAGCTGCAATCTGATCAGTGGTCGCTCACAATAAAAATATGTGGCCACTCACGCGTATTAGGTTCCCAGGGTGTTGGAACGATAGATTCAGGATTACTCGATTGCAGGAAAGGGATCCAATCATCTGGGTGCTCCAATATGTTGCTGAGAACTGGCTTGAATAAGGATTGTTTGGCGTAACTCTCCAAGTGCATCATCTGATCTGGCGTGAGTATCGAAGGAGTAGGGTGCTCTGTTGAGGGAGTTGTAGAAACTGCGACGCCCTGCCCGCTCTCCAGCAGGAACTCTAGTCCATCGCTGATCTCTTCCGTTCCGCGGAGCTTGACTTGAGCCAGAAGAACGGCGAGCATCACATGATCACAATGAAGAAGAGCCCTAGAAGTCCGCTTGTAGACGATTAAGAACAAGTCATTGAGGAGGATCTCGCGTCGGCGATGATGGTCGGATACGTTCTTAAGATTAGGATTGTGATGCAAAACGTAGTCGAATATGTCCAAGAAGAACCGCAGCGAGAATTGATAGAAGTGGTTGACCAGGTTAAGTTGCTCAAGGATAAAAAAGACGGAACTGCATGCCTGTGCCAGGGGCAGGTACTCTGCAGTCACTTGTTCAACCTCCTTCATGACGATATCCGTTTCTTCAACCTTGTGAGTAATGTCCGCAGCCTCTCGTTTGAGGGTCTCCAAGGTGCTGATGACCTTGTCATCGTCAAGAATGTTACCCGTTGACTCATTGAGAGCTTGCAGCAGCAACTTTTCCAGCGTGCGAAGGCGAAGTCGGAACTCTCCTTGAGCCTTCATCAAATCAGTTCTCTTGCGTTCAGTATCCGGACGTTCGACTTTGAGAACTTGGTCTAGCGACTGGCTTTGGAGACTACTCCTCGTCATGGTGAAGTTGACAAACGTTACCCTGCTGCAGATATCTGGAGAGAACTCGACAGAGGGGTCGCGAGTGGACAAAAACATGGTAACGAAGGAGAGAAGTCGATGTCCTGGCTGCCAAGGCGGATGAGAACACGACCACCCGTTCTCCCGGATTTCCCTGTTCAGCACAGCGTTCAGGATGGGATCGAGATTTTCGACATCTTGAATAAGTAAAGGATTTCCGAAACGAAGAGCGCTCTCAAGGACCTTGAGGAATGCCTCATCTAAGAAGCTGGTGACAGTGATCTTGCGGGTCCTTGTATTCGTTGAGAAGGAATGTAGTGGCTTGCCCTGTGGGATCGATGATGAGAGGGTAGCGGTTGAACCGTTTCAACATGATTGCGTTCTCCGTGGTCAAGTTATCTGATGGGAGTGACTTCGATTGCCAGCTTAAGCGATCATCAGCAAGTCGATAAATACTCCGTGAGCGAAAGCTCTGGCTTGAAACTTGATACTGGCTTCGTGAAGATGACTCGACCATTCTTGCCACATGACCTCGCGATAATGTTGATCGAAGAAGCCACCATAAGCCAAAAGGCAGCTGAAAGTAGGACATCGCCAACAATGGTGCTCATCTCTGCGTCGAATGTGCGACTCCCCGACTCCCAACGGCCTTTCTCCGATGACAAACTTTCAAGAAGTTTCATGCTCCTGTCCACTTTGCTCTGCACACGCTCCATCTCCGATTTGATGGCTTGAGTCTCGCTGATAAGCAGTGCATACTCCTCTTTGTAGGTGGCAATTTTGGACTCCAACTCGGCGACAATGGTGATGATCTGGGAGGCCTGTTTCTTTGTCATATCTGCCTGCGACTCCAGTGATTGGACCTCATTGCGCAGAGGTTCCACCTTGTCGAGAATCTCAGAGAAGCGTACTTGAGCGAGAACCCATTTAACCAGGGGACCACAAGCTTTACTCGCACGCTGCACTGTTTCGAAGTTGAACGAAGGTCGACTCAGGAAGTCCCTTTTCATCAGCTCGCGAAGGGGCTTCGTCATTTGACTATTGGTGTCAAAGTTAACGATCCTCTGAATGAAGTCATCCCGACGAATAATACCCTGAACAGTACGCCAGTTGTCAATTTTGTGTCCCAGCAGGGTACACACGGACTCCATAGCAAGCTTCACCGCTTCAGGAGGGTTTGCCATGGTTCTGACCTCTTGGAGATGCTGCTTCTTGATGCTGCTAACGGCGGACTGGGCATCCAGGACAGC
>JABBWL010000568.1:0-26051 GCA_016758765.1 Suillus cothurnatus | reverse complement strand
TTGGGCTTTGGTGTGATAGATGGGTCTGCAGCAGCCTCAAGGGCAGCCTCGATACCGAGTTTACCGAGAGGAGAGGCAGATTGAGCGGGAATTTGGAACTATAGGAAATTTCAGCTTCTATTTCGCCACAACATTTCTAAAAATCGAAATAAACACTCGACACAGCTTACCTGGACATGGCTTGTTGGAGAATTGAGGATAGATTTTTGTGACAAGATTGTCCCAGCAACGTTGGAGGAAATGATCACGTACGGGGAGTCTTTATACTGTACGGATCTCCACCCCCATAAGGCCCTTCTGTAAGCTCAGCTGACCATAGTCAAGGCAAGATGCGGCGTATCAATAACGAAATTAGTACTGCATTCTGAATTCCTTGGTGATCACATGAGCATGAGGTATTAATTTGCGGATCGGAGTGGTCTTCTCACAGTAGATAAAGAGAAATCTAAGAACTGGAGTACCCGCGTCATTGGCCTAATCTGATAGTAAGATTCTAGACTGCGAGAAGGGATTAGGGACAGGCCATCATCGATGACATTGCCTCTCTGCATCAAATATCATATGACATTAGATGCGGCAGGTGTGATACTGTACAAGCTAGCGTGCTACATAAAAGAGAAATCACCGCGTGCAGTACTATGACTAGAAAGAATGGAGATTGTTCGTATATGCGGAGCGATATAATACTAGTAAGCACCTATGAAACCCGGTCAGTGCGACTGCAGTGAGTTTAGATTATGAACGATACGCACCTTGGCATATAATACAACGACAGAAGGGCTACGAAAGCATCAACGGATCAACTTAGGTGATGAATAATAGAGAGGCACCTAGACAACAAGCACATGGGCTACAATGGATTAACATGGTGACGAAGGCGATAGAAAGAGGCACCAAGAAACAAGTACTTAGCAAGCTGTGATATAGCATCAGAGTCCAAATCTTTCGTACGCTGACGTCAAGCTTTGGGCACGCCAACCAACCACGGTGTGACAAGAGCATTTGCGCGTCTGAGGAGATTGACACCGAACCAGGATGACAATGTCTCCCGTTCCATTGGTCTGTCATACGTATTATCTTGTCGTCGTCATCCAAATCCACGACGATGATGGACTCAAATCGCTAGAAAGGAGTGAGCAAAGGACGTGAATACTATTCTTTAAAGTCAGTCAACACTACACACCTTCTTAGTTTCTATGTACCGGAGAGTATACTCTGTGTTTGCGAGTAGATGAGACGTTTCGGCATGCCCGTGAACGACATGACCCGACTCGAGATTGTCTCTGATTTTGAAAAGATCCTTGGCTGAAGCCCTATGAGACTTTGACATTTCAGTTGAAAGCACGATTACTTGCCATAGCAAACCACTGCGCGAACGAGTCAAATAAGCCTGGGCAGTTTATCATGACATAGAGTATCGCACCTGAGGAGCATATTGCGCATAAGCCCTCGCATTTAACCAAAGGATCCTACCAGAATGAGGGAATTGCGGAGCAATGATGGTACGAAGCTGACCTCAAAAATTGCATCGGGCCTCCAAGTTCTTTCAAAAATTTCCTTCGACGGCCGACAACAGTAGAGCTCCTTCAGATCAGCCATAATGCGATCCCGAATCGTGTCATCCATGGGTGGGCTGGGCTTTCCAGGAGACGAAACAACTTCATCATCATCATCATCATCAGACACAGGTGCTCCAGAGTTAATGGGCACCACCAGCAGCGGAGTAGATGATGTCTGATATTGGAAGAGGTATATGCAATGTCGGGCGGTGGTATGTCATTGTGGGTGATGCTGAATCACTGTTTTTGAGTGAAGCGTCATGTATGGAGGGTATTTCCAGTGAGATAGTCATTTCTGGAGCTTCGCGATCGTATGAGTCTGGAGGTTCTAAGCACAAGCTCAAGGTTCAGGTGAACGTGGCTCAACTCCACACCTGAACCGATATGGAGAGCCCTAGAAGGTAAGATAAGACAACAGTGGCAGTGCTTTGATAATAGTTTAGACGACTCCACGCAAACTCCGTCGGGTACAGATACACAGATAGAATCAATTTAGGACTCAAATCGGCTCCACCATACGGTATATCCACTGCTGTTGACAACAATGCTAGGAAATATTCACGTCAATGTTCACACTCTCGAACTAAAGATTCTACGCACTTGCTTCCCGTGCAAAAGCTCGATGCGTCGGATGCCAGCCACGTCATAATTCCATGCAGTTCGTGAGGCTTGCCAAGTCTATTCATGAAGCTTTGCTATGACCATATAGCTTGGAATTCTGGTTGTGCAGAAATTATTGCTGTTGTCATGTCGCAGACTTATGCGTCAGAGGATTTGGAACACAACACAGAACGTACGGTGTCTCGATATAACCTGGTGACAACGAGTTCACGCTAATATTCCTTTGTGCAAGTTCACATGCCATGATGCGGGCCATCTGTATCACTACAGCCTTGCTATGTAGCATTATATGGAAGTACTTGCGTGTGCTGCGAGTGCATGCAAGCGAGAAGAGCTGATCCAATAGTTATCTTCAGAGCAACACTACTAGCGATGGAGGCCAGGAGGATAATACTTCCCGGTATCTGGAACCAATACGTTTGCCTTGCAGCAGCTTGAGCAGTAAAGAAAACCCCTTTGAGGTTTACAGCACAAACCTCTCACGGTGTTGAACGTTGAGCTATGTGCTGGCCGTCAAATACAGAACGTCTACACACCTCTTCGAGCTCTTCTTCTGTATACTCCAAGCAAGGCCGTGCGGCTCCAGAAATGCCTGCTGCTGCGACACAAATATTCCATCCTCCCTTGCATTGCTGCAATTTCTTCTGCTGCTTTGAGTAGCCTTTTTTTGACCGCGAACGTCAGCAGTCACATATTCGAGTCTTCCTGCACCCCCAAGTTTTGCTATGCTCTGGCAAGCGGCATCCCAATCTCCACCTGGCTTCTCTGGGAGATCCAAACAATACACTGTACGCGAACCGGCCGTAGAGAGCGCCAATGCGGTCTCGAGTCCAAAACCACGGTTAGCTCCCGTAATAATCGCGACCCGGTCTGTCAATGCAAAATCTCCCAAACCCTCTCCTTGGATTGCGGGCGTAGAGTGCAAAGAGGCTAACCTGACTCCCATTCTTGTGGATAGATGATATCAGTGAGCGCCGCAAGATCACTAGGCTGGTGCGGCCGGCGATTGGTTTTAGCATGTTAGGCCACACTTATCGGCACTTATCGTGGATACAGGATAAGATGAGCCATCCCTGCGCGTATTGTAGGCGAGCAATGGTGCTAGTCTATATAATAATACAAGCTGTGGCCTCCGGTTGTCACACGGATTTTTCAGACTCGCGGGATCAATTATAAAATATTTATAGAGGGAGTCATACATGGCGAAGGCCGTCCAGGGACCGCGATGCAAACATACATGAGTACGTACTGGTCGGTTCTCAGGAGCATGAGATGTACTATTTTGGGGAATGTGCGGGGCTCAGCAAGAACAGAACTGGATATTTACATCCTTTCTTCTAGATTGCAATGGGCTTACCATCTCACCACGGGTACTCCCGGTATGTACCACAATGAAAGTATGATTGTGAACATTTTGCAAAACCACTGGAATGAAGATGGTCATGCAAATTGAAAATACTATGATATGATTGAATTGTAAACTTCCTGACATTACATGATGCATCCCCTTGCTCGATCAACGAACATTTCCACAACCTAATCGACAATGTATGACCTAAAGATGTTAGATTGTGTGCGGTGTCTCCTTCCCACTCTTTCCTAGCCACCATTAGCATTACCCTGCCACAAGCCGTATGCCTTCCCGGGTGTTGTTTGCCAGAGGCGAATTGTACCTGTGACATCATACCTGTCAATATTATCCGGGCCATTTTGTTCCAACATGTCTTACCATCCTCTGAAATTGACGCCTTATTAGATAAGAATGCCCACAGTCAGGAGGAGGGAAACGCACCGCTACCGCTTGCATATACTTCACCGTCAGGGCTAAATTCCACGCAGTGGACAGGTCCGTGGTGCCCCTTCAAGATCTCCCTCTCTTCCCCATCCATTCCATGAACCCTGACCCACTCATCACCAAGATTGCCTGTGATAAAGCGGTCTTGAAGGATAGGATGAACGGATGCGGATGATGGCGAGTACGCTAGGTTGAGACTATGTGTTGGAGTACCACTGGGTAAAGCAGGTATAAATGCGACAGTTTTTCCTGATGTCACAACTAGACGCTTGGTTTGGGGCGATAATTCCATCGAAGTTATGGGATTAGGGAATGTCATAGTTGTTGTAAGTTTTCGTGTGCGCAGGTCCCACCATCTGTACAACATTATTGTCAGTGGCGTTCTGCTATGATGAGTTATCACAACAAACTTGATGATACCATCTTCGCCAGCCGATACACCAGTATGTTCTCCAACCCAAACTACGCTCTTCACAGTTCCATCATGGGATGGTAGGCCAACATCGCCAAGGAAGTCTGCCTCCGCGTCTGGCCGTGAAAGATCAAATATTCTGACCTTCTTCTCTTGACCGCCAGTAAGAAGGTGAGAACAGGTCGGGGATATTGCCACAGTTCGAACAATATGATTGTGAGGGAACGAATGCAATACGTCTCCTGAATATGTGTCCCAAATTTTTCTTGGTTTTAATTATGATTAGCAAGGAAGGAAGGAAGGTGGCAATTAGGGCGGCAGACTCACGCAGTGAAGTCAGCGCTTCCTGATGCCGCTCGCGAAGCATCCGGAGAGAGCTTTGTGCTCCATACAGCACCCTTGTGACCCAAAAATGTGCCTATCCAATCACCGGTCCATTCTCTAAGCATCGGATTGCCATCTTTACAACTAGACACAAGAAGATAGGTGCCATCGTCTTGCAGTGGTGAAAAAGAAAGATGAGTTACTGGGCGAGTATGTCCAGGTGCCACAAGAGGTACAGGCTTTGGGTGAATAGACATGAATCGATATCGTTACTGACAGGTTCGTGATATCTGTTCGTGATACAGGCGCACTGCGCTCTGGTCTTGACAGCAACGCAAGTGCAAGACGGTGGACAGCGCAAAACAGTACTTTACACGTGACCATTTACGGCAGAGGTACCCTTGTGACACAAGGTCAGGTTTTTACAAAGAATCGCTCAGGTTAGCGCGCAATCCGAATTAATATCAGGGCACCAGCGCGCAGACATGAAGCCTCTGTCAGATGGCAATGCATAGTAACACACGCGCAAACTTGCTTGGCAGGTACGGGGTACTCTGAGTACCCAACTACACAGTGTATGCATGGATAGCAGTCTCCTTGTCGCATAAATTGTTTGTAGGACATGAAAGGCTTTCTCAGGCTCCACAAGGACTCTCACGCTGTTTCGGGAACGTTGTACCTTGCGGGACGAACGTTGAACGTTGAACCTCGGACAAGGTAGCATGCAACGCCATTTTGTACTACACTTACCGCGACCCTCGGTCGTCATCGTTGGTGATTTCGTTTGCCTAGACTGAAAGACACGGTTCACGTCGACACCTGCGGAATCAGTACCCATGTCACGCCACGCTTCGGGAGGCACCTACGTTCTATCATGCAGGGAGGGGCCCCTGGATCACGCTATGCAATCTATTCGATAGCATCATTTGTGATCGAAATACGACAATCCCCGGGCCTGATAATACAGCACATTCATTGCGGGCCAGGCAGAAGAGCATTGTATACCCAAACTTCAATTGAACATCTTGCCTGCAAGCTGTTGGGAATCATAAATTTATATGTTCGACTGAGAATAGATGATTTTAACTTAGCGCATGTATCATGTACATGTGGGACTTTGTTACAAGATCTGTTTGAAGTAACTATCGTCAATTCCACCATTAATGGCGTGCTCAGTCGACATCGACCCCCAGAGTATACTCCACTTATGCTAATGCGCCAACGGATTAATCCGCATGATGCATCTATAAAATGGATATCCCAAGGCTTCTGCCATCAAGTTACCCGAGTTCGCTTGCGCAGCAGCCATTCTTCGAAACTCTCGTCACAGACCATACAGCTGTGCTACGTGCAACCGTAGTCACATCATTTGGAGCCAGGGCCGCATAATCTGCTGTATTTGTCCTGAGCACCCAGCTACGCGAGAGTACCTTTCGAGCTTTTGTGCTTGATCCTCGCTTTCCTAATAGTTCGATCATGCTTTCAGCAAAACGTATTGGCAATCGAATTGTCGGGAATCCCGAGCAGACAGTAACTACAATCTCCACCGAGACCTATTTGAAGGGCCTCGTGAAAGATCCAAGGCATGAGGTACGAAATCCATATACGTTTCTCCAGTGCTCGATTCGAATTGTGTTATTCCAGGCGGTGAATTACTTGACCAGTCTTTTTCCAATCCTTGGATGGATCACGCGATACAGTGAGATATTTCATTTTTCCTGCTGACATGCTCAAACTAATTGTACACGTTTTCAGATTTCGGATGGCTTACTGGCGACCTTATTGCTGGCCTTACCGTAGGAATGGTTCTGGTGCCACAGGGAATGTCATATGCAACAGTAATATTCTGTCTTGAACCCCGATCTCGTTGATTGACGAGCCTTCGTAGCTTGCGACGCTTCCTCCACAGTACGGTTTGTATTCATCCTTCGTTGGCGTTCTTACATATTGCGTACGTGAACGCTACTTGTGGATAATCGCAGCGCTAATTTTGCTTATAGTTCTTTGCGACTTCTAAAGATGTCTCTATCGGACCAGTGGCAGTTATGTCGCAAACCATGGCTCAAATAATCATTTATGTGGATTCAAGGTACCCTGATAAATGGAGTTCCCCACAGATAGCCACCACAGTGGCCTTTGTTTGTGGGTTTATCGTACTCGGGATTGGCCTCTTGCGCCTCGGTTGGCTTGTCGAACTCATACCCGCGCCGGCAGTCAGCGGGTATATGACTGGATCTGCGATAAATATAGTTGCAGGTCAAGTGCCTAACCTTATGGGTATCACCGGGTTCAAGTAAGCAGTGTCATTTCGGGCGAAACGCATTTTTCTGACATACTTCACAGCACTCGAGCTGCCACTTACGAAGTTATCATCAATACCCTCAAGGGACTTCCCAGTACGAATCTAAATGCCGCCTGGGGTCTCACGGGCCTTTTTTTCGCTCTATGCAGTTAGCATCACTTGTAATCAATTATCCAAGCGGTACCCCAGACGAGGTAAGTTGTGATCTGTGTAGTCTTCCTAGAACGAGACTCTTATGGTATCTTGTCCAGCCCGACTTTTGTTTTTCGTCTCAGTTACAAGAAATGCTTTTGTGGTGATAGTGTTGACCATAGCTGCTTGGCTGTACTGCCGACACCGTGAAACCCGTTCCGGTAAATATCCGATTTCAATCCTGAAAACTGTTCCCGCAGGGTTCCAAGACGTGGGCGCCCCTGTCATCGACAGCGAGCTCGTCAAGGCCCTCGCGCCACAATTTCCTGTTGCTACCATAATTCTCCTCCTTGAGCACATCGCCATTGCCAAATGTAAGCCACTGCTTGTCTGACTGCCATGCCCTTTTGACACACTACTTGCAGCATTTGGACGAGTCAACGGATATAAAATTAACCCCAACCAAGAGCTCATTGCCATCGGCGTCACGAACACCCTCGGTACTTTATTCCATGCGTATCCCGCTACAGGATCGTTCTCCCGTTCTGCCTTGAAGTCGCAGTCGGGCGTGCGGACGCCTTTGGCTGGTATTGTCACTGCGATGGTTGTCATAGTTGCCCTCTATGGTCTTACTCCAGCCTTTTACTGGATCCCTAACGCTGGGCTCTCAGCAGTCATTATCCACGCGGTAGCTGGTCTTGTCGCATCACCTTCCCAAGTATACACTTACTGGCGCGTTTCGCCCCTCGAGTTTATCATTTGGTTAGCTGCAGTCCTGGTCACCGTCTTTTCGTCTATCGAGAACGGTATATACACCTCCATCGCCTCATCGTTCGCCTTACTTCTAATTCGCCTGGCCCACCCCAGAGGATATTTCATTGGGAAGGTTACCCTTACACGTAACTCAACGGAGTCACGAGAAGTCTTTGTTCCGTTTTGCAGGGATGGCGTAACGAATCAATATGTCAAAGTTGACCCTCCTACTCCGGGTGTGATCGTTTACCGCTTCGAAGAAAGCTACCTATACCCCAACTGCTCCATCGTCAACTCCGCCATTGTCGATTACGTGAAGGAAAACATGCGACGTGGGATTGACTTCAGCACGATCCAGATGGCCGATCGCCCCTGGAACGATCCTGGACCAACTCGTGGCAACTCCCAGACTGCAGAGGTAGCCAACAACGAAAGGCCTGTTCTTCATGCTATTGTGCTAGACTTCTCTGGAGTGTAAGCCATCCAACCTCGGTCTCCTTTTACGAATAATCACTCACTTTTTATTCTTAGATCTCACATTGACACCACGGCTGTCCAAGCTCTTGTGGACACGCGGAACGAAGTCCAGAAATGGGCAAACCGTCCTGTAGAGGTCAGTCACAGACTCATTGTTTGTCCCACTATGCTGTCAAGCTAATGCAATGCAACACTACAGTTCCATTTTGCTACCATCCTGTCACCGTGGATCAGGCGTGCTCTCGTAGCCGCAGGTTTCGGCGTTGGTACCCCAGCAATCGAGCTCTCTAGCGAAATCGCATCTGTTGTACCCTACCATGGCGGTCGCCGTGAGAAATCATGGGGTGATATACCTAGCTCAGGCTTCGAAGATATCGAGGCCCACAGCGAGTCTCTTCCTCCTGCTTCGGGAACAGTGCCCATTGTCCCCATTGAAACCCCCTTCTTCCATTTTGATCTCGCTAGCGCTGTCCACGCCGCGGAGGCTGGTGTAGAGAAACCTGGCGAGAGAGCTGAAACTCCTCCGGCGAAGTATATCTGATTGGTTTAAGTTGAACGATCTAAGATTGGACAACTGCACGAAAGGGTACTATTTACTTACAATATGTACAGTCACAAGGATACCTACGTATATTAAGACCTTGTAATCTAGATATTCTGTCATGCCGATAACGGTACCACTTCATTCCAGAGGAAGGCTGTACGCACTCCGACAAGTTGGCGACGCGTGCAAGTTGACATGTCTAATTTATACTCAAGGACAGCGGGTGCTGTCACGTCTTGAACGTGCCGCGTGACCACACCAAGTAGTAGAAGTTCAACTGAACTTAGCTAGCATACATACAATTTGCTGGATGCTCCGTTCAAGGCTACCGACTACCTGGCCCCGCGCATCCTATGCACGATCGTTTTCCAGGAGCTCAACACCGTTCTCAGGTCATAATAAAGTAGGAGGATCTAGTCTCAACTCTTTGCCTTTAGAAACTCTTACCCAACGTGTCTAGTGGTCCAAAATAAAGCAAAAAAAAGGTGCAGAAGACGCGAAGAAATCTATCTTGTATGGTAAAGCCGCCCAAGTAAGCCTCCTCTGTATGTCTTCCTAATGAACGCGCTACACGCGTTTGCTAATAGGATATTCTTGCCGCTGCCAGGAGTATGTATTTTTCGTGCACATCCTCTCCAACCGCTTATACCCCGCATTTAGATGGCGGGTCACCGATCCTTGAAGAAAACTCTATGCTAGCCACCGCCGTCCGACGCGCAAAAGACGCCGGTGTGCCGAAAGAGAACATCGAGAATGCTTTGCTCAAGGCACGTATACGAGCTCACTGTCCGCTGTTGCACCTCACCTAGTCCTGCAGGCTTTCAAAAGCAAGAACGACAGTGGCCAAGCTGTCTCTTATGAAGCCATGATGCACGGTTCTGTGGGCATCATCATGTAAGTCCCTACCGAAACTCTCCGATGGTATTGTAACCGAACTAGCGGGAAGAGAATGTAGGACCAATAATATCAACCGCACCATCAGTAATGTGAGGGAAATCCTCAACCGTCACGGGTCCGTTTAGCTTGTCTTATCTCTCCATTATCCTCTCTTGAACACCATTACAGTGCTCGACAGGCTCCAGTCAAGTTCATGTTCCGTCAGCGAGGATACCTCAAAATTGCTCTAGACCCAAATGATATAGAAGACCTGTTCAATGCAGCAGAGTCGACTCAGTGTGCCTTTGATTTTGATGAGTGGGAGGATGACTTCAGTGGTAGTCGCGGAATAGAGGTATGCCCTTAAATTTTGTTTCCAAGAACTGAACCCACCGAGTCCTAGCTGGCGTGTTCTCCCGACGAGGTGTTCAAGTTAGAAGACGGACTTCGTCAGTACATCCAGCAAAATGCCAGTGCTGAAATACTTGTTAGGGAGGTTAGATGGGCCCCGCTGGAAGCGCAGGGAAGCACCGACCATGATAAAGATAGTGTCTCGAATCTCGTCGAAGCTTTAGAAGAGGACGAGGATGTCACCCGTGTGTCGACTTCCCTGCAATACACCTCTCTGCTCGGAAGCACTTGATTTATAATATACATACTCATACAACAGATAATTACAAAGTGAAGATAAAACCTCGTAACGCCCGGAGGTAGCACAGACCAAACTAGCAAGAACGCTTGCCACTCAGCACATCAGGATGGAGGCTCACCCACGCATGGCCACTGTCTCCTCCGCATTGCACAACACCAGCATCCACTGCTTGACTAAAATATTCTGTCAGACTAGACGCCCTAGCTTTAGAATATATCTCGGGTCCAATCACTAGGCCCACTGTTGAAGGAAAGGGTTTCGCCAGCCCATTCCTGTGGATTTTAGACAGACAGGTGATGAGTGGCTGGAAGCAAGGCGGGATCGGCACAACTGGTGGAGGGCTGGGGCTCGGTGGTGCTAGCTTGATGGTCTCCTGCGACGCGGCGCATGACGGCGGCGTGGGAGCTGTGGATGAAGTATTGGCACAAGAAACATTATTCTGTGGTGTGGGGGGGTCGTTACTATGGCCAGTTGAAGGGGTTGATGACTTTGGTGCATCAAACTCCTGTCTGAGCCTTGGATGCAGCTTTATCCATGAGTTGCTTCGAGACGACCCCCCACCAAACTCGATTATAGAAGCTTCTTTCGCTTGCAAAGCATAGTCTGCGAATTTCGTTGCGCGCGCGCGCTTGTATACATCCTTGTCAATCCGAATTAAGTCATTAGCAATGTCGGACCTTGATGGATTCAAGATTCCTTTTGACCTCGCCAGCAAAAGCTGGTTGACCAGCGGAAGGAATTTTTGGGGTGTAAGACGTCGAATCTTATCCTCGACGGACTCGGGGTTGATAGGAGGTGGTTGACACCCTGAGGGTTCGTCTTTGCTATCAGTGATAACAGACGTTGCTTGTTGTGATCCAATCTGAACGTTAGCCATGGTAACGTTGGAATCGGAGGAGATTGAAGACGAAGGCGTCAATGAAGATGGTGTTGATGGTGTCGATGGAGACGGTGCCGACGATGACGTCGGAGATATGGGAATTACAGTAGGTTCAGGGGTTGGGGGAGAATTATTGACAAGAGTAGACTTTACAATGTAAGTATCGCCTGTATGGTACGACACGGCAGAGTTCGCAACTTGTGCGTGCGAGGAATCATCGAACTTGGTCGAAAGTGGGCTGCTGATTGAAACATTTGCGATCTCGTCGGCACTGTTGTCGTGGTCTCCATTATATCCAAGGGCATCCTTGACTGCCGCTTCATCCGACATAACGATACGATTATCCAACATGGCTGAGGTAGGGTCGACATCTATTGATCGTGACAATGGCACCGCAGGAGGCACAGAGTTCTGGGGTGTAATGCCGTTCGAGGACGGGGGTGCCTCCTGAGATAATGCGGGTCTGAAACGGAGAGCCAAGAGGAGCGTTCTGTGGATCCAATTTATACGGGATGGCAGGGAATGGGGATAGTAGAGCGTTTCTCAAGCCCATGGTAGGGGTTAAGTCAGGCTCTGTAATGTTCTGATTGTGTTCCAGTCCCGAGGTGGAGCTGGGGGTTGTGGCGAAAGGATTGCCACTCGCATCTTGAATTTCATCAGCTACGCTAACAAAATCATCTGTGAAGCTTTCATCTGAAACTGAAAGTGTATCGTTCGCTATAAGAGAGCAGCCTAAGCCTCGGCCGACGTCTGGGACAGTCTGCGTCGACTTTGTCACGAATCTAGCTCGCGGTACTGCAGACCCATATCTAGGAAGTGTAGGTGTCGCAGGGATTGTGCTAGCAGCCTTTTTCGGCGAGCACGATGATGCAGGCTGAGCAGCATGACCTGAGTCTGTGTTCCCATCGATCACTGGTGGCTGCTGCTGTTCTGTTACAATGTCACGCTGTATGTGGGCAGGCGGTGTGCCAGTGGGGAGGGAAGAGGAAATGAGGGTGACAACAGGATCTTCATTCAAGTCTTGGACTTCTCGCGACAGCCGTTCAACGATATCCTCATCAAGGTTACGATAAGGTTGCCGAACCGGTGATGTGTCGGCTTCTGTACGCTTTCCAAGAATAGCAAAATTCCAGTCCACCACAACAGAAGCCTGAGACTCCAGGCTCTGCGGAATATTTGGCGCCGGAGGTACGATGAGAACGACATTATACTGTCGAAGGCGGAGGGTTGATACGGCATAGGCATAATCTCTGTCACCGGCTATCAGGACAATGGTGGCAGGCGGAGGATGGTCGTTGGCAAATGCAAGCATGTCCACTAGAAGTAAACGAAAGTTCATATTGCATGGTACAGACGTTAGTTACGAAATACACACCAAGAATCATCTTGTCCACGACATCTTTCCTGCCGTTGTGGGGACAGTCAGTCATGGACACCCCAGAAGACTGAAGGTCAGAGCGAAACCCGATAGACTTGGTGGACTGTGAGGATATGTCAAGGTATGCTTTAAACGACGTGACGTATCCGAAGACATGCGCGATTCGTCGTATGCCATTTACAATGGCATGTCCTTGCGAATTCAAGGGAGGGCTACAATTTTCTGACGGAGGATATACCCCATGAATCTATGATCAAAGGTGAGCAATATGCGTAGAAACTTACCATAATCCCAGAGAATAGCGACCTTTCTATGATTTGACATGAAACTTGCATTGGCGAAGGGGAGGTATAAGTCGTGGACTCAGGCTGGGCACGGGTACGCAGTCCCTCGATTCGAACTCGAGGCGTCGAGGTGCCGTTAAAACCGCTTCTCAGGCTATTTTGGGGCGCTCCTGGGCAGTGTTCATTCGACGCCCAGCGCTTGCACGCATCAGAAGGAGCAAATGGAAATTGAACATGCTGTTCCTGGTGCACGCTGCACAGTAAAGTTAACAAATCTCTAAAGAGTATCCCTGCTACGGTCGCTGACTTGAATTGGACTAAAGTAATGTCCGACCAGCAGGCCATTCACAAGATATCTTCCACGGGCGTCAAGTCCGACTTTATTCAATATAAAATAGCGCAGTGACCCACAGAATAAATTGGATGTACTTATACACAAGTGTGGTGTCGCTGGTAAGGAAATCCGGCGTGTGAGCGCGTGCGGTTTCTACTGCACATATTCAAGTTGGAATCAGAAGTGCCCTGTGTCTATCATAGTGATTGATCGTACGCGTGAAGGATTGAGTGCAACCAATGTGCCCGCTGGCAGTGTCTTATTTTCGTTTCCAGTGTTCTGGCCAAGTATTGATTCTCATATGAAAAATTACGTTGAATGCCAATATTAATCTTATAATGCAAGACCTAGAGGAACAACGAATTGTTCATTGTTTCAAGTCTTCGAGGTTTTTTTATTCGAAATTAGGATGATTTTGCATCATGCGCCTGAGCTCCATGTCTGGAACCCTCGGTTTTAAAATCAATAGGGTACGGGACATTGGATACTCCCACATACAAGAATCCCATGTCATCCAACGGCCGAGGCTTCATGGAATCCAAAGTGACTGAGCTGGAAGATCCAAAGAATAAGGAACGAATTGATCGATGCCAATCTGTAAAATAAGCTGAGAGACCATGTGCATGTAAGGATACCTTTACCTGTTCGCAACATGTGGACCAGGACATATGGTAGAATGAGGGGTCAATGAAAGATGGTATAGTTCGGTCTCGCGAGATGGTACTGACTCGGTCATTGCTAGCACCTTCGCAGTTTGAAGGACGATGCTTGCCAAAGGTTATCGAGTACCGTGGTCCCAGCTGGAATACAATAGTTTGATTGCCGATGGATACCACCGGATCATCCTTCGGACGACAACTGGTTTGAAAGCACTTGCCCAGATCATGTCTTTAGTCGTCCGTTGAGGAAATCCTATGATGTATAAACTTCAGATGCAGGATCGACAATAAAGATACCTATCATCAGGACCCAGCGGTCTCCACGAAGCCTCAAACATGAAGGCGCCAAGTAGAGAAAGGAATTGTTAGTCAACGAAAGTTGGTGCTTGGTGAAGAAATCATGACTTAAATATAGGAAAATGAGCTACCTCGATACCGCATCAAGCTCAGCCTTGGTTATTCCTCGGGGAAACATGCCGCTGTCATTAACACGGTGCATATTGTCGCAGCAATCTATCACCTGGTTTTAGTTGCATGTCATCAAAAAACGACCAACCAAGACACCCCGCCGAATCAACTCTAGTTTCAAAGAAAGCACCAGCAAATCTCCATTTCTGTCAGCCATAGAGATGTTTGTTTTTTAGAAAATGCTTTCCGAACGAAGGGCTAACGTCCACATTACTCTCCTATGGAATAATTGAGATCAGTCGAAGACTGGCAGATCAGGCGGTTCATCTGATCAGCGAAGAGTATTCGGTGGTTCTCAAACCCCAGTTACGATGTTTGGCCGTGCCAAGAAAGGTATTTGAGCCAGTGGATCGAGTCCACCAGGTAAGTGCTAGGTCACTGGACTGTACGAAATATAGTCATGAGCTGGCGAAGCGCTTGGACTCCGAGATCCGTCGCAGACGTGGGTGTAGCCTTTGCAAATGCTGCTGTTATAATCAATCATCGTCGAATCATAACTTCAGAATTCCCATAAGTGATATAGTATCATTCGTAACCCTAATCTAGGATAACACCTACCTCAGCGCGTAGTCCTGGAAGTTGAATGATCATCAAAAAGGTGTTCTTCGCAAATGACATTTGCAAAGGCTGATATCCATCAGCTGCCTTAGGCTGGAGATTCGTATGTAGTGCTCTGGATCACTTTTCAAATTTGGATGGGGTCTGTTTCTTTTGCAGACTACAGACCTGCGCATCCGACGGAACCTCTCCCCAGCGGGCGCAAACCCGATGATAAATCCGCCGGTAAGCATTTGTCCGGTATTCATGCGAGGACGATCAGCTAATAATCCGCCCTGCTTAAGATGTACACAGCAGCCTGCAACGGAATGGTAAACCGGGGAATAGCAGCTTAGCGTGGAGTGACTGACTTTGTGGCGGCCGATAATGATGATAATTCCTGCGCGGACGGTAATTAGAGGATCTGATCGCTGATCGAACAGGGTCAACATTCAAGAAAAGGTGTCAAACTGGAAATTTACTTGGGAGGGGGAAGCGGGTGTTCCACAAGTCTCTAATTGGGACGGGAAGATGAAAGAGGAAAGCCATTATGTCGATAGGGTCTGTCCTATCGTCTTCGTTCCAAACTTCCAATCCGATAGTCATGCTATAGCTACCTGGCCTATCCGTTTCTGACAAAGTGCAGTCATCCTCATTGTTGCAGCTTGTCTTGGGGTGGTAGGAGCCTGTGATTGTTCAGGCTTCTCTTGCTAAATCAAAGGGCATTTAAATCATGAACGAGCTTCTAGCTAATACCTCACGCCAGTTGTGGCCACTGCACGTATACCTGGTTTGGATAAATATCACTGTAGTAGTGTTGGCGTGTGATCATTGATTCGCTGATAACCTGGAAGTTCTGGCAGTTATTCATCCAGAAAGAAGATCTAGCTGGAGGAATAGGCAGGAATAATGTGGCATGGAACCTCGATCGACTCCTCGGAATCTTTACACTGATCGTATGTCAACCTGTTGCACATCCGGATCTCACTGGCAGGCGTGATTGGAGCACCCATCTGGCCTCTCACCTCAAGAGCCTGCCCGACACAAGTACTTCTTCATGACTCGGCCACCTTTCTAAATCATTCGTTCCACTTACATTTATCTGTGGCGTCCTCCACATCGACCAAACCATGCCGTGGTAATACGTGTGTTGACTGTCGTTGGCATCGAATCTCAGGGGGTTGCGAGACGGGGAAGGTCGGGTAATTGTTGGGAGAGTTAGGGAGATCGAGAGCGACATACGGACATCACCATCCGGTGCATTGAAAAAGCCGATATAGCATGAAAGTATGATAGGGACGACTGTTTTCCTTCTGTATAGTCTGTTAAGTATATGAAAAAACATCCCAAGCCGAAGATTCTCCAAAGACCCGCGAGCCCATGAACGGCTACTTAACGGTTCTACTTCTTTCTTGATATTATTACGCGAGCCGTATGTGGGTCCTGATAAGTGCCCTGCTCCTTGTTGATCCAGACTTTACCATCTCCTCGCTCAAGAACAACTTTGATGCCCTCCTCTACCTTAGCCTTCTCATCTGGAGGGAGCATCGCAATGTAACTCCAACTGAGGGCGCGATCCGTGACAGTTCGCTCGGTAGCAACCCCATGATGAGCCCATTGGTTCTCTTCCTGGGGATGAAACAAAGAGGTATACTCTGGGGTAGAGAACGCCTGCCTCAAGATATCGAGGCGAAATCGGGGGCTGCCGTTCCCACGGGCCTCGACATAGTGCTGGACTTGTGCAACCCAACCCGCAGCCTCCCTGTAGCGTTGTTAGAAGATTTGATGTAGGAGAGATTTACAACAGAGAACCTATCTGCAAGGTACCATATAAATAGAGCCACCCCGTCCTTATTCAGGATACGAGCGAACTCAGTGAATGCCTTCCCATAGTCAAGACACCAATGGAATGCCTATATGATCGAGGGATGAGCATCTGTACCTTATTCAGTCTAAAGCTACTCGCCTGCGCGATAATAATGAGGTCTGCCCACCCATCTTCCACGGCGGTGTTATCAAACGTCCCGTTGACAATAGTACAACGATTGTCTTGGACACGCTTCGTCCAGAAATCACGCATGCCGTCGCTTGGTTCGATAGCTCTCAGAGTGCCAATGCTCGTTGCCCATTCAGGGTGGTTCAACAAGGCACGGGTGAAAATACCCGTCCCTGCCCCAATCCTGAAAGCTAATTGAGGGGGAAAAGTATAAAAGTAATACATTTAACTCACTCGACGATTTTCAACGGGGTTGTGCTCTTGGGTACCTGTCTGCGAGCATACGAAAGACAATCAGCCGGGTACGGGGGGCGAACCCTAGATGCATCCAAATCAATAGGATTAACGAATACGGACCGCGCAAATATCCACCTACCGATCGTATGATTCATTAGTCCCAGTCGCGAAGCCTGCCTGTGCGTTAGGATGCACATTTGTCGCCATGGTACCTTAGCCCAGATACGAAAGACACAAGAACGAATGGCTGGGCTTGATATACACGAGGGATGTGGGATCATAAAAGTTATTTCGGTTCGTCCGAACAACTTGAAGCTATTGCATGTTATCAGCACTTTTATGTAAAGAACCAGTTGTACGATTTAACTCACTACCTCGTGGTTGGTCATTATGTATTATGAGTCATGACCATTATGATTGGTACCACACCTATCAATTCCATATTGACAATTCGCTTGCGAAGAGTGTTCGTCGATAGAGGGGACGAGATCGAAATCGGTCGATTTCTCGAATGGGTCTTAACACCATTCAAGAGCAGCGGACGTAAGCCGTTAAACTGCAAAATATTGTTCTCTGAAAATCTGACAAGTCGCCCTGAATGAACGGACGGAGTAGGTCTAGGTCACCTACATAGCTGGGGAGAAATATTGAAGACGCTTATAAGCGCTTAGTCATTGCACATCTCATGCTGAAAGCTTGAGTCGTCAATAAACGGTGCTCTAGCCTGCTCTTCATGGAATCATTATTCTACTGCTTTGTTGTCATTGATCAGTAACATCAAATAAAAAGGGCCGGTGTTGAATATTAATGTTGGAAGCACACAAAGGAGCTGCTGGGCATTTTGGTCACGGGTGGGTCGCAATGAAGATTTCTCCTAAGACAATAGGGGCGCTCAAAGTTAAAACGCCCAACGCCCAACCTCGTGACCGAAATGAATATAGCTAGAATAAATAGAAGTAAATACAAAGGTATACCCACGAATACCAAGCATTACATCATCTCCCCGCTAGTACTGTCATTCAGCGCATGAGTTAGATTTGGTGGCTGAAAAATGCATCGTAAGATCATATGCAGGGTATAGTATTGCAGATATCGGTAGTGTAGAGTTGTACGAGCCATAGCTGCAGCATAGAGCTCTATCTAGACTGCCGTGACAATGCAATAAGATTTGCTTATATAACATTTGATAATAGTAGGTTTACTTTGTATTTACTTCTATTTATTCTAGGTATATTCATTTCGGTCACGAGGTTGGGCGTTGGGCGTTGGGCTTGGGTGTTGGGCGTTTTAACTTTGAGCGCCCCTAATAAGTATTCCTTGGATAGTACTAGTTATTTAAATTCTGTTTGGCAACTAGGTCACGTTATATGTGCATTTTTAATCCATTCCACGACGTATTCACAGGCCCTTCCATCCTCTCTCAAACCTCATTCAGCATCAAAGATATCACGTTAGTTACACATCTTGAGTGACTTGTACAACCTTGTGGGACTTTACGGTTTCCACATGGCATCACTGAACTTGCATGGACTGGGAATGTCATATTTGATCTCGATCAAGTTCTGAATCAAGTCTCGTCAGCGAGGATACCTCACAATTGCTCTTGACGTATAAAACCTGTTACCTGTTGATCACACCAAAGTCAACTCAATCTTCATCTGATTTTGAAAACTGGGTCAACGACTAGAATGACTGTCGCAGAATCGAGGTGAGCCTTATTTTTCCCTTCTCGATAACTGAGCCAATCAAGTTCTAGTATTAGTAAGTTGACACGCTCTCCTGACAGAATCGTAATGTTGACATGCTGGGCAGAGATGCATGGGTGTGCCGGTGAAAGGGCAAGGAACCACAAGGATGGTGTCTCAAATCTCGTTGAAGGACGAGGACTCCACTTATGTGTCGACTTCTTGTCAATGGAATATAGCCCTCTGCTAGGGAATACTTGATTCCTGATATATACTCATACAACAGGTAATAGACTTGAATCGTAACGCACATAGACAACAAACCAAACTAATAAGTACGCTTTCCATTCAGTACATCAGGGTGAAGCCGCGCCCACGCGGAAGCACCACTTCCTCCACATTCCACAACACCTGCGTACACCGCTTGAGCTAGATATTCTTTCAGACTGGACGTGCCAGCTTGAGAATATGCCGCGAGGCCAAGCACTTGGCCAACTGCTGAACGAACTGGCTTGGGTATCCCATCCGTGTGAAATTTCGCCAGGCAGGTAATGAGCGGCCGGAAGCAAAGCGGGATCGGCACAACTGCAATAAAAGGTTCAGCATTTGGGTTCAGTGTGGATGGTCTGGCGGCCCCTGGCGATGCAGTGTTCGGTAGTGGAGTAGCTGATGAAGATGGAGTTGGAGTCGTATAAGGAATGTCGCCTTGTGGTGTAGGAGAGGTCGATGGGGTGGATGACGACTGAGCCATATCCGAGTCGATATCCTGCCTAAACAAATCTGGATGGAGTGTTATCCATGCGTCTCCCTCCCGCCCACCAAGCTGGATAAGAGATGCTTGTTCTGCTAGTGCAGTGTAATGCGCGAACCTGGTCACTCCAGCGCGCAGGTACACGTTCTTGTCACGCTGAATCAAGTCAATAGCAATTGTGGATCTTGACGATTTCATTTCCCCCTTTGACCTCGCCAACAAGAGCCGATTGATAAGGGGGAGGAATTTCAAAGGTGTATCGCGTCGAATCTTATCTTCCACGGACTCGATAGGAGATGCTTGACACCCTGATGGATTGTCTTCGTTGTCACTGACAACAGACGTTGCTTGTTGTGGGTCGATGTCAACGTTAGACGTACTAACGTCAGAATCGGAAACACTCAGAGCCAGCGAAGACGGTGTCGACGGAGACGACGCTGATGATGACGGCATGGTAATCACAGAATGTGCAGGAGTGGGGGGAGAATCAGACGGAGAGTTCGTAACGTCGACCTTAGTCCAAAGTGGACTACCAGCCGAGGAATCAAACTCGTCTGCACTGCTGTTGTTGTCTCCGTCTTCGCTATCAATTCCAAAGGCATCCTCAAGTGCCGCTTTGTCAGACGCAACGGTATGATTATCCAACATGGCTGAGGTAGGGTCAATGTTCGTTAAATTCGGTGCAGTAGCGACATCATTCCGTCCCCGTGAGGATGCAGGTGACGGGGGCGCCGCAACAGGCACAGCATTCTGGGGTATATCGTCATACGAGATGGGGGTGCCGCCCGGGGTACGGGTGTGTGATGAAGAGGGGAAGGGAGGGCTCTTCAAATTAACGTTGAACGACGTGACGGCGGGCGGCGGAGATGGTGGGAAATTGCTTGAGGCTGTGGTTGATGGTAAACCAGACTCTGCATTCTGATTGCGTTCCAGACTGGTAAGGGTTCTGGCAAAAGGATCTTGAGTCGCATCCTGAATCTCGTTAGCGCAGCTAACGAAACCGTCTACGAGACTTTCATTTGAAAGTACTTTGTGCTCTTCGAGAGAGGAGCCTGAACCTTGTTCGACGTCTGGGACATTGTGCGTCGACTGCGTCGCGGATCTAGCCCGCGACGCCACAGACTCGAATTTAGGACGTACAGGCGTCTCAGGTGTTGTGATAGCAACCTTCTTCGGCGTGAACGTCGAAGCGGGCTGAGTAGCATCACCCGAAGCTGTGTCTGAATTCTGTTCAAACACTGACGGCTGCAGCAGCTCTGCTGCACTGACATGCCGCGTATGGGCCGGTGTTGTGGAAAGATTCGAGGAAAGGAGAGTAACAGCAGGATCTTCGTTCGAATCGCGAATTTCACGTGATAGCCGCTCTACGATATCCTCGTCAAGGTTGCGATAAGGTTGCCGCACCGGTGCTGTATTGGCTTCTGTAGGCTTTCCAAGAATAGCAAAATTCCAGTCCACCACGACAGAGGCCTGAGACTCCAGGCTCTGGGGAATATTTGGCGCCGGTGGTACGATGAGAACGACATTGTACTGTCGAAGGCGGAGGGTTGATACGGCATAGGCATAATCTCGGTCACCAGCTATCAGAATAATGGTGGCAGGTGAAGGATTATCAACGGCAAATGCAATCATGTCCACTAGTAATGAAGTTCATAGTGCACACTACGGGCGCCTTGCGGAGTACACACCGAGAATCATCTTGTCCACGACTTCCTTCTTGCCGTTATGGGGGCAGTCAATTATGGACACCCCAGAGGACTGAAGGTCAGAGCGAAACCCGACAGACTTGGGGGAGGACTGCGAGGACATGTCAAAGTATGCTTTGAACGACGTTACGTATCCAAAGACATGCGCAATTCGTCGGAGGCCATTTACAATGGCATGTCCTTGCGAATTCAAGGGAGGGCTACAATTTTCTGACGGAGAATAATATAACCCATGAACTATCTGAGGTGGCTACGTAGAAACTTACCATAATCCCAGAAAATAGCGACCTTTCTATGGTTGGACATGAAACTCTCATTGGGGAGGGGGAATAAGTGAGGCTTCTCGTGAACTCAGGAGCCCTTAATTTGTACTGGACCCAGCATGCCGTTAAGTGGACCGCCTTCCATTTTAGGGTGTTACTTAACGTTGCACAGCCTGGTGTTATACACACACACACTGCACAATCATCACAAGGAGTAAACGTTACCTCAATGCTGCAAATGCCACTTAGAAAATCTGTCTTACACGCACTTCGGGGGTGGTGCTGTGCCGCTGGCTTGAAAATGGAGGGGAAAAAAGTCCGACCAGTGCGGAGGCAGTGCGCACTGCACACTTACGAGAAACAAACCCCAAACTTATCCCGAGTGCTCAAGTGATTCGATACAAAATAGAATGGCCCACACCCGTGTGAGTACTTGGCGGCCTCGGCTCTCGCTCGCCCCTAAAGAATGTAGCAGGCGAATGTTCTCCTTTATTATGTAAAAGTGGGAAACAGATAGGGAAATGCGTGTTAGTCGTGCTATAGAACCACCAAGCCATGCATGACTGGAATTCACGTGGTAGATGCATGAATTGTCACGCGTGGGGAAAAGATAGAAGTAGGATGAGCATTTGGTCTAGCGAACTGGTAATTTATCGACGATCTAACTAGTTTACCGCGGACAGGCTGCACAATAGGGTTGCGAATTCAATACATCGAATACGTCCAAAGAGTACTTACTGCGGTCTGTATACACCAAAACACAAGTCCTGGCCGTAGCCTGGTGTTCGCTAGCATATCACCTGTTATTACACCACACCCTAGAAGCTCCACGGCGCCCACATAGGGTACATTTGTGCATAGGAGACGATGAGACGCATTTAACACCCTGAAAATGATTGTCTTTATTATCAGTAATAACATAAGTTGCTTGTTGAGAGCCGGCCTCGACATTCTACATAGCAACGTTAAAATTGGAAGGGTCGAAGTTGACGAAGACTTTGACATCGGAGACGTGGGGTTATAGGAGGCTTGGTGGTGGAGGGAAAATTATTGACAGGAGAGATATCCCCGATTGCCGTTAGGTCCCGCGAGAACTTTGTAACCTCATCCTTGCTGTTGTCATCTCTACCTTCGGCGAATCCTCGCCTCCATCATCAAGTCCAAGAGGCAGCACCGAGTACGCAGCCTGATCCGATAGTAAAATATACCACCCTAGTCCATTGGAATTTGGAAGGACATGATCATCCAATGATAAAGGCCAAGACCCATTGATATCTGTGCGGAATTAAGCCTGCTGGAAGAACATTTACAACCATGGCATTTTAAATTCTGTCGAGAGTTCAAAAGATTTTACTTACATGTTAACATGTCCACCTAGTCTCCCCTAGCTAGAAGGAAGACAAGTAGTTTCCTTCTAATGCAAGGTCCACCTCCACCTTAAGGGCGCACTTCACGATCACGTGTACCGACGCGTGCGGGTAGATTCCCACGGTGTTTGTTGACCAGCTTTCCTAACTCTGTTCATTACCACAACTGAGACACTTTCGCCAACGACCCCAACGACCAGCTCGCTATCGAGCTCAACATTCACGACAACGACGACATTAGGTGGTAAACCATATAATAGCGCTCACAATGAGCGCACAAAGAAATTCCACAGCGTCCCCACAATCGCTTCTTTCCAACTCGTCTGATCCTGTTCAATCATCTATCCGTCGCAATTCTGCCATGGGCTGGAGCAAGTCTTCTTCACCAATTGCTAGCACGGGCACGACGCCTCTTCGAATTGCAAAGCGTGATAGTTCTAAACCAGCTTTTCCTCTTGTCGCTCGTCGATCCTCATCCAGCTACAGACATCTCAGAAATAACAATCTTGTTTCTAAGTCTCCTTTCAAGTCTTCAATTCCAACACCATCCAGACCTTCTACCTCTGCACATAACAACATTCCTCTCCCTAAACCCCCATCGCGTAGGGTCAGTGGCGAGAAGCGTCCCCGCCCCGACTCTATGCATGACCAAGCTGAAAACGAGCGTCCATTTGCCCTCAAGCGGGAGCGTCGTCAGTCGAAAGTTTACCAGGGACTCATGGAGAAGGAGCCTGTGACAAAGAGCCCCTTCAAATGTCCTCCTGGCGCCCGGGAAGAAACTCCACCCCCAGTACCCTCCCAAGTCTATCCCTGTCCCACCAATTCCGGAGCCTTCCTCTACTAGGAGTGCAACTCCACCGAAGGCGATTACCCCCACACGCTCATCGCTTGTTAACAAACGCCTCCATGGTCCGCGAACTGCTGACCAGCCCTCTCTCGAACGCAGGCGCCAGAGACGAAAAACTGTAACATGGGATGAGCGTTGTGATGTCCTTGAGTTTGACCGCGAGGAAGGGGAAAATGATCCTTTCTATTCTGACGAAGACGACTATGGCACCCCTGATCCTGATCACCGCGACCAGGCAGCTGCAATATTTGGCTCACTCCCTTCTGAGCTCTTAGAGTTAGTAGACCCTCCTCTGACTCTCCCGTCACATATCAGTCTGCCAGCCGTCCGATCGGATGGTGATGTCCTGGAATTGGACTGTGAAGAAGGCCAGGATGATACCTTTGATTCTGACGAAAATGACTATGGCAGCCCTGGTCCCAACGAGCAGGCAGCTAAAACATTCAATCCAATTCCCTCTGCGCTCTTGGAGCTCGTAGGCTCCCCTCAGAACCCTCCTTCACCCACCGTTCCTCCGGTCGTCCGCCAGGAGTCACCTATCCTACGCCAAGGCTCGCCCGCTCTGCGAGTCCGCGAGCTCGCCTAACCTTTCTATTGATGGCAGCGCAGGACGCGCCCCAAGAACACGCATCAGCAGAGAGGATATCCATACACGTCTCATGCGGAAACGCAGCTCGGATAGTCCTATGACGTCGGTAGTATATCTCAGCAAGATACGGATATACAACTCCCAAAACAAACCGAGTCCCATGGCAACGACATTGCCAATTTAAGGTTGGAGGAGATGAAGAGCAGGAGAAACACCTCAAGTCGATGTCGGTGATGATGGATATTAGTGCTGAGCTTGCAACTCTTCAAGCTGCAAGAGCGAGGGTACCTGAGTTCCCCAACCTTAATGCGGGCGAGGTGCCCCACCCAACTTATTTCTCATCCACCTGCAAGCATCGTTTCATCCCCTGACACGACATGTGACATTCCAGCAGCTTTGATCTTGGTGACTCCATGAGCTCAGTGCAGCCTGGCGAGGTGCGCTCCGCCCTCGACGAGATTATGCAGATGCGCCTCCCGCGCAAGCGCAGTACGGACAGTCCTTTGGTGGTGGGTGGTGTAGCTGAGCAAGCTACTGATACTAAGCCTCCCCAACAAATCGCGTCCTGTGACTTTCTCCAGGAGGACAGCATCATCAGTGACGCAGAGACTGAAGAAGATAAAGAACAGGAGAAACGCGTCGAGTCGATGTCGGTGATGACGGATATTAGCGCCGAGCTTGCGACTATTCAAACTGCGGAGAAATGCACGCTTAACTCTGCGGCTGTTGCAGTAAGTCAGCATGAGTCCCCGAATCCTGCCATTATAGGGAACTCCCTCGATATTCTTACTCTGCCACCTACGAATATCGGTCTGTCTGCGGATGCGAGTTTCGAGCTTAACAGCAGTCTCGGTCTTGGTCCAAGTCTCAGAGATTCTGTGAACTCCGTCCAGTTCAGCGAGATGCGCTCGGCACTTGACAGACTCATGGATGATGTCAAAGGCACAGCGAGTAGGAGCTCAAGCCCGAGAAGGCCCACGCACATGCGTGTCGAGTCTGTCACTGAAGGCATCAAAGCAGGGCAATTCGACAACAGCTTTGGTACGGGTGACGAGTCTATGCGCACGGAGACGGACTTTGATGCGTCGATGTCCATGGACAGCCATGTGATACGGCCGCGGGCGGCACCCTTGCATCGCGCAGCGACAGACTCAATAGTATATACTGCCCCAGCGTTCAGCAGCCCCGTGCTAGCAGAGGAGCAACGGTCGCAGACGAAGCATGCGATACGTCAGAGAGAGGAGCTTATACTCGAGAAGCGTCGAGCGGCGCGAAGACGAGATGATGATGAGTCGCTGGGATATTATACCCCGCCTCGTGCAGCGCCCGCTGGCAGACCTTCACGTCGGCGGAGTCAGAGTACTGGTGACGCTGGCGCCCCAGCGAAGAGCGATATGCTTCTTGATCTCGGTATCTCCGACGGTGAAGGCGACCCTCTAGCTGACAGCATCTCGAAAGAGTTGAAGAAACGGGATCCTGAACATAGGAAAGGGGTTAGTTCATCGGTTTTCTGGTGCATGTTAAGGTGCTCACGTTGATCTTTCTGCAGAAATACCGTATTAGGGAGCATGAGGCGATTTTTGCGTCTGCTGATACCGAGCAGGTCTCTCATATGTCACTTGC
>JABBWL010000567.1:0-26053 GCA_016758765.1 Suillus cothurnatus | reverse complement strand
CATCTGCGCTCACTGCGGATGGAGGAGATGAACCCTGTTCGTGGTTGTAACGCCAAGTTACACGGCATGGAAAAGGTTGAGCCTGAACATATTGCCTATGCGTTCATCCAGGTATGTGCTCCAGTAGATTTCAATGACTATCTAACAAATGTTGTAGAGCCGATTTGGTATCGCCTCCCGTGACAAGTGGCAGGAAACTGATGGTTATTATAAGTACAGTGAAGCATACACCCGCCTCATCAAGGCAATCCGAGAGGCACCTGATCAAACATGGGCAGAGTCGCTGCTTCAGTGGTGGAACAGGTTGGATACCATTTCTCCTCTTACCCTGACACAGCGTGCTGATTTTGCGAAGAGTGGTATTGGTAACAAGATGGGCCTCGTCATGATCGATTTGACTGAAGAAGATCAAGACGATGACCTCGTTGTGATGCAGAGACAGCACAAAATGCGTATGGCAGCTGCGCATCAGAATGTTCGAGTTTACTCTACATCGTTCTGTAACGTGACTAACTGGCTCTAATGCCCAGACGCAATTGCCTGAGAATGCAGCTGCTATCCCTGCTGCTGCTGAAGACACTGCCGCTGTACCCCCGACTTCAACTACACAACCGTCCGAAGTTGCTGACTCACTGGCTCCGCCCCTCGCATCCCCACTGCCATCTGCGACATCTCATTCCGTTGACCCAGAAATGGAGTCTGCAAAACGAACGTTGGAGGAATTCCAAAATGACGATCCTCTCACTGAAGAGGAGAGCGACGTGCCTGCTCCGCCAAAACGTGCCAAGAAGGGTCGCAAGACTACTGGCTGACCTCAAGAAGAACACAAGGGCAGGAAATGATCTGTATTATCTCGTGAGTTCTTACTCTTACTGTGCCTAGTGACTCGTCTGAACCAACGATGCAGTTTTGACATGATTATGCCCTCCTTTCGTTCGTTGCACATGCCATCACTCGAAGCTAGTAGTATCTCATCCGTTTGCCCAGCCGTCTTCGATATTCATCTTGGATGCTTTCTGCGATCATTCTCAGCTATATTTTCTGTTATGAGCTGTCTGTACATGTTCAGCTACTGTACAAGTAAAATGATATGTGCTTATATTGTATGACCGACCTGATAAGGGTGGCAGCAGGAACCAGCATATGTTCAGTCATTCAGCAGCTGAGTGTTTTCTTGCTCATACAATACCTAGATGATGCAAGTTCAACAAGACTCAGATGTAGTCAGCAGATGATGGGATGTTCAGAAGGTGACTGGTGATCGAGAGTCGAACAAGTTTCTGAGTTTTGCAATATCTAGTTTAGCATGAGTTAGACGCAGCCAGCAGATGACACGACATTGAGCGTCAAACTAGTTTCTGGGTCTTATAATGTCTAGATAAAGGAAGGTTAGCGAGACTTAGATATAGCCAGCGAGTGGCGGAAAATTCAGCAGAATGATGGTCAGCGAGCAGTCGATCAGTTTCAAGAGTATACAATATCTGGACAAATTTGACCTGGTGGTACGTGATGCGTCTGATGGATCTGTTACCCGGTGTTGTGATATGATATGGCAAGCGCTTGCCATATCTAGATTTGGGACTTTTGGTGATGTGTGTTTCTCAGGCTGTCGCTTTTTCAACTTAGTCTAAAGAGGGAAACTCAGCGCTTTCATTTTGAAATTTCCTTATTTGGCTACTTCGAAATTCCAAATTTTCAGTTGACTTTTGGCACTTAACTCAGTTCTTAACGTTCGCCAACGTTCTAACAACTTTTTGGCCAAAACACGATATTTATATGCGTTAAAACGCATGCTTTATTGACTATCACAATGCAATTACGGGTCAGCTTTTCGGCCTGGAGATTTGAGTGCTAAAACTTTGTGTTTTCACTGGAAGGTTTCGGTCTTCACCAGAGAAGTCACTTACTTCACCATGCTACGCATAAGTCGCTATCATTAATATTGTATCCAGCGGTTTATCGGACACCTAAATCTCCCTCTCATCGCGTTTGAAAACCTCTGAAGGACCTCCAACTGTCTGGGTGACATTGATCATAAAAGGCTTCGCATGGCTTCAGTACATTGCATTGCAAGATGATACATTTACGAACATTTTTTTGTTATGCCCACCACCTGGACTACTCATAGTGCTCATGCGTAAGTTTTCGTTCGCCACGCTTCGGAAGATTAATCTCCCATTTAGCCTGCAAAAACCTGAGCTCGTCATGATATCGCTAAATGAATGAGGCTGACTCACGATGCCAGCAACGAGTTTCCATTCACTGCGAGGCGAGGTCTAGGTGAGTATTATATGCATTGTACGGACACCCACCGCTCGCAAGGATTGCGTATAATCCAATCCATATGTCTGCATAAAATTTAGTTCATGGCGAAGGATAGAAGTCTTGGTTCACTCACAATTCTGCTTCATTACTAGGAACTACACATCCTTTCGCAATCAGTTCGCTACTGCATGTCCGGGGAAGAATCTCTTACAAAGCTTATGACAAGCACCGCGACCAGACTCGACATAACTTCAATCTAAACATGCCAAAATCGTTGTCTTTCTTCATACCTGGTTATCAGGCCAGTTTTCTACAGTGTGATCGATTGGATGTGAGTCGTCTGGAAAATGAGCACATTACTCACCTATAGTCCACAGAACCAAACGGTCAATCATGTTCGTTGTCCTGCGAAATCATCACAGCGGCACGAATTGAAAGTAATGTGGCTTGCCTTGGATATTCCGACCGCTGCTTCTTCAAGCACCACGCCATGGACAGGGTAAGTATCAGGTCACAGAGCACACGCGAAGTGAGCGCAAGCGTTATTGTCATGCTTTGATCGGTTTCGAATACCGCAATGCTTGTTGTTTTGAAAGCTTGCATCGATATAACGAGTGAGACAACCTGAGCTATTATGCAAAGTACCAGGGAGAGAAGGGAAGAAGAAGCTTTTTCGAAACTTTCCATAGTCGAAAGACAAAGTATGACTACGTGCAGGTGAGTATCACCATAAAATTTGACAAAGAATCCTACTTCAACGAGTGCCCCTGTGATTCCAGTGAAGAGGATAATCGCAGCGGCTGCCAATGGGAGTATCTGAAGTTTTAAAGGGTCGTCGTATGCGCTGACAGCGGTGTTCCACAGTGTCGCCGATACACACATTACATGTGCAATTTGTGTTGCGCTATACAATTTGGCTGGTCTGGACAGGAAGCGACGATGTATAAGTCACTTACAAGACTGCTGCTACCTGGGAAGATCGCATCAAGCCAGTGATTCATGTCTCATGCTAGTTTCACTGACCGTAAACTTAATCGCTCGATGGTCGTTGGCGAAATTCGCATAATATACATATGTCTGGACGACAAGACAGCCGAAGAGGCAGGTGGCAATGAGTGCACCCAACACTACTGGTCCAACGGTGATGGATGCGTTGAATGTTGCGACTTGAGAAGACAAGGAGGTGCTGGAATCGGTGGCATCCATGGTACGAGGTCGTGTCCTGTTCACTTTCCAGACCCGTATTAAATCATCCGTTCATTTCTTTCACTTGACGCCAAGAGTTAATGTAGGCTAGTTTGAAGTTGCGGCCGCCGAGTGCAACGGAATGTAACTGGTCTAGATTTAAGTTCTGTGATAATGGTCTGGCGACTCATCACTATCAATTCAGTTGGGTTTTCAGCACTCACTGTGCTCGTTGTACTCTGGTCGATTATCCCGTTTTGTCTGTGCGCTCATCTCAGGTTCATTTATATATACTGACATTAAAACCCTTGCTCTAGAGCATGACGGATAGGGACAATTTTGACCGTAACAGGCAAGCCTTAAGTAGCGACTTGTCCTGGTTCCTTACGCTAGTGGGTACATCTTGAATAACCGACCCGACGGCCAATGCTTGAGACCGAGTAGCCATCCGTACTCATTCGTGGTGAGTTGTCCAACCTGAGCTACCAAGATTTGATTACCTTGTAATGTAGATGTGTTTTGGAGTTTTGACCGAAATAACGTTATCTCATGATTTACTACGAATCAACTGCTGGAGGCTAATGCCTCGTGCAGTCAGTTGTCGCCAGATAACTTTTCAATATGGAGAACGCCTGTAACAACGCGACGTTGACTCCTTGAAAGAGAAATTTGGCTCCTCGCCTACATTTCTCGGCGTTCCCGTGCAAGCATCCAAATCGGTCAATGGAAAATTGGTTAATAGCTTCATCATGAACTGCCGTTGTCGTCACTACTCTAGTTTCTCGAACCTAAACTTCACCTTCATCGTATTTGAGAACACCTGGAGTACTTCCAACTGTCTGTGTGACGTTGATCACAACAGACTTTGCATGACTTCAGTAAACCACATCGCAAGGCGACATATCTACGAACCTGGGTTTTGCGGCTACGCCCACCGGATGAACTACTCAGAGTGTTCATGTTTAAACTTGCGTTCGGCACGCTTCGGAGGATTAATCTACCGTTTAGCCTACAACCGCGTGAGTGCGTCACCAAATCAGTCAAGAAAGCTCACGATGCAAGTAACGAGTTCGCATTCACTGAGACCCAAAGGTTAGGTAAGTGTTTTAAATAAGTGCATTTTGCGGACACAGACCAGTAGCAAGGTTTGCATATATTGAAACCCATATGTCTGGAAAATGTTCACTTTGCGATGAAGGAGAGATATCCCGATTCACTCACAATTCTGCTTCATTGCTAGGAACTACTCTTCACAGTCAGTCCAGTACTGTAGATCTGGAAAAGGATCTCTTACGAAGCCCATGATAAAGGCCACGACCAGGCTCAACATAACATCAGCCCCAATATGCCAGGATGGTTTTGCCACATACCTAGTTATAAGGCCAGTTTTCTGCGTGATTGAAAGGATGAGTTGTAGTGCCATATCTGCCCGAAAGTAGTGCTCACCGAGAGTCCACAAAACCAAACGGTCAATTATGGTCGTTGTCCTGTAAATAATTACGACGGAACAAATTAGAAGTGATGTAACGTGCCTTAAAAATGTCGACGACCGTTGCTTCCTCAGGTACCACACCATGGACAGTGTAAGTGTTAACTCACAAACCAAACGCGAGGTGAGCGATAGCGTGATCAGCCTGTTTTCATCAATTTCGAATATCACAAGGTTTGTCATGGCGAAAGCTTTCACTGTCATCACGAGCGCGATAGACTGAGCCAATAAACAGAGTACCAGCGAGATAAGGGGCAGAGTAAGTGCTTTCGAAAGCTTCCACAACCGGAACACGAAGGATGACTACATACATCCTGGTCAGAAACTCCTTCAAATTCGATTAATGATCTTACCTCTACCAGCGCCCCTGTGATTGCAGTGAAAAGGATAGCTGCGTCCGCTCCCTGTGGAAAGATCAACAGCGTCAGAGGGTTGCCGTAGCCGCTGACAGCAGCTTTCCACAGTGTCGCTGATACACAAATCAGATGCGCAATCTGCGATGCGCTGTACAATTTGATTGGCTTGGGTAGAGCAGGGAGAAATGCTACATAAGCCACTTACAAGATGACTGCTACCTAGAAATATGGTGTTCAGTCAGCGACTCGTGTTCTGAACCTACATACTAGGTTCACTGACCGTGAACTTCATCACTCGGTGATCGTTGGGAAAATTTGCATAATAGATATAAGTCTGAACAACGAAACCGCCGAAGAGGCAGGCATTAACGAGTGCACCCAGCACTACTGGCCCAACCATGATGTATACATTGAATGGAGGGAGTATGTTCTGTGGGGAGGTTGGGGTGCTGGGATTGGTGGCATTCATGATGTAGTGTGTTAACTTGGCCCACTTTTGCAAGTCATATTAAACGACCTATCCACGTCTTCCATTCATCGCCACAGCTGATGTAGGCTGTCCAGTTAAAACCTATGCCTTCTGTCACAAGGGAATCTTGTACAAGAATCAACCTTGATATGGATCGATGATAATGCTATCTGGCTCTCATGGTCATTATTTCAGGTACGATTCATATTTCGGCACCCACTTGAATCGTTGTATACCAGCCGACAAATACATCCGGTCGGCGCGTGTGTTCATAGACTGGCATCGAGACTCTGAACATGTCAGATGGCCTAATCACTTAATTTAGCATATGAATCGTGACATCGTCGTACTGACAGTTCCCAGCAGTTCTCTGTCCTAGTGGGAATATTATAACCGACTTCAATGCACATATATAGTTCACTACACACCTCTTTATAGTACGCAGACAAACCAGATTACGAGATAGGGCCCCTGACCGGAAGGAATTACTAGCGAAAAAAGTTGAAAATCTTCGTCAAAATGAGGTACCAGGTTTTAGTGTCAAAAATATAACACAAGACACACGAAAGTCATGTTCATGCGATCAACGCGCAACAGGCCATGCTGTGACCATGGATGCTCTGCAGAGGCTACTGGTAACATGACGGACCTCCAAACTTAAAAAATCATGGATGCTTTTGATTCCATGAGACAGCCCACCCTGAATTGGCCACTTGTTGCATCATAGATACCTAAGCGTTCTTGTGGCATCGCGAACCGTGACAGTGTTCTAGCCGCCTGGTATTACAATGACAGCCAGCGAGATGATTACCCGTGACTTCAAAGTTGCCCAATAATGCTGTCCGAGTCAGCAAATATTGCAGACAATGCATTGATATTATAACACCTAGCATGCGTGGAAAGGCCGAAAGTTTCTTAGAAAAACGTACACATATTACATTCCTTGCAAAGTCCGATGTTGTGAATACAGAGTATAATGCTGGGTGAATGAAATGATTTCAAGCAACATATCCAGGCGGGGTATCCGCATATGAATTCGAAGCTCCCGGCCCCGGCGTGGAACCGGATGACGTATACGCAGCTATTCATCACAAGCACATTAGAGAAATTAATGCTATCTGGAAGGAGTACTCACGCAAGTTCTCGTCGTCCTCCATAGCCGCCTGTCTCTTCATATAAACGACTCTTTCACGTGTCTTCTCCAAAACGCTCACGAACTCAAACAACCCCCTGTCATAAAACCGGATCTCGACGGTCGTACCGTCTGTAAGGCCACCACCTGGCGAGGGCTTGACATCAAGCACCACGAAGTTAGCACCGAAGTAAGGCTGTTCAAATTTACTAGATAGGATTGCGTCCAGCGGTACCGATAGCGATTCGAATGACGGCTTGGCCCCTCCCTCTCTCGGTGTCATGAAGATCAGCTAGTGCACATCGAAATCAGATCTGTTCAAGAGACACTAATGTTGGGAGGAGAGAGAACATACTCGTTTGTTCGTCAACCAGAGTTTCCCTCTCTCCTTCATCATCTTCACCCCACCATTGCCCCCAGTGGCAGCAGCGCCCGAAGGTGGCGCGTCGGGTATGGTCAAGGAGAACTCCACTTGGGAATCACGATCTATGGACATGATGGTGTCTCATCACGCAAGGGTATAGGTTGGTGGCTCGCATCCAGCATCGTCCAATTGAGCGCCATGATAGTCTGTTGTTGCCACAGTTGAGTGATTTAGCTAGCATTATGCTAAGTAGCTAATTTGGATATGTCCTTCTATAAATGGTTGAGAATAAAAGACGTCATGGCTACCTGGCGCAATGGTAGCGCGTTTGGCTTCGATTGCCAGCGGCACCAAAAGGTTGCAGGTTCGAGTCCTGCGGTGGTCATTTTTTTTCTATCGTTTATCTTATCCTTATTCAGATCACGTGATCCTGTCGCGTTTGTCGCGACAAGGCTTGCAGCCTAAACATACTTTCTACTTACCACAACACCTGAACCGGCTGGTCATTACTCACATCAGCCAGACCCGTCATGGCCTCCATGCTACTTTCCCAGCATTCATCTAATCCTCTTGAAGTCGGTTCCTCTGATGTTCGGAACAAAGCTTACCACGAGGAGTATGTCTCAGCACAGGGTACAAACGGTGCCTTCACCCCCACCTCCGAAGACGGTCACAATGGCCTCGACAGGCCAGAGATGGTCGAGTATCACAATCATCTTGCACGCCTTTATTCGAAACAAGGCGTTGCGCCTTCCACTATCAAGCGAAAGCGGCCAAGTCACCCAGACGAGCTGCCGGTCGTGGATCTCGATGAGAGCATGGAGAGCACTGACGATATGAACTTTGAAGCTCCGCATGATATGGGCACCCTCGACGACGACGACGATGACAACCTTGATGAAGATGCTGACGCGGATGGCGAGACGGATGAAGAAAAGACATTGTACCTCAAACCACCGGAAGAACAACAAGAGATCCAGCTAGAAATTTCCAATCTCAACAATGCTGTTCCGTCATTATCAGAAGACTACACCATCGTGGATCGTCTTGGTACAGGGACATTCTCCTCTGTATACAAGGCCATAGATTTGGCCTACCATTATAAATGGGACAACACTGCGTGGCATGGTTGCCATCCTCCCATATCTTCCGCGCATTACCAATCAGCTCCTTATCCTCCTGGTACTAAAGTCTTTGTCGCCATCAAGCGAATATATGTGACCAGCAATCCAGAGCGAATACGAAATGAGATCTCGATCATGGAAGACTGCAGGGGATGCCGTCATACTTCCCAGCTTATCACCGCATTCCGGCACCAGGATCAGGTGGTCGCTATCATGCCATATACCCGCAACGAAGATTTCCGAGTGGGTACACCGGTTCGCATATGGAAGTCGCTTTAACATTAGTTCAGGAATTCTACAAAGATTTATCTATGGCTGGTATTAAAGCATACTTTCGATGTATGTTCCGTGCGTTACGCGATATTCATGCCAGGGGTATTATACATCGGGACGTTAAACCCGCCAACTTCTTGTATGATCCTCGAACAGGCATAGGTGCCCTGTGCGACTTTGGACTCGCAAGTGTGAGCAGTGAGACATGCGCTTCAGGCATATCTTATAACACAATGTTTTCAGAGAATGGATGGATCTACGCCAGCACACGGAGCATGCTTACATACCTCTGCCACGCGGGAGCATCCTCACGGCAAGATAAGAAGTCGGAATGACTATGATGTCGACCTCCTGAAGAAGATGCAGAGGGAAGCCCGACAGAAAAGCTCGTGGCCAAGCGAGCGTGTTGGTTATCCTGACAAGGACACGAGGTGAGCTTTCTTCCGCAAGTAGTTCGTCGACTGACCCTGCAAACCAGAGCACCCTCGAAAGCAAACAGGGCGGGCACGAGAGGCTTCCGGGCCCCTGAAGTCCTTCTAAAGTGCAGTCAGCAAACCGGTGGTACGGCATGTCATTTTTAGTCCAACGCGCTGGCTGAATGCGCGGTGCCCAGCCATCGATGTTTGGTCTGCTGGCATGATCCTTCTCTTCTTCCTGACGGGAAAATTTCCTCTTTACAGTCCAGCGATGATATAGAAGCCCTCATGGAAATAGCTACCATTATCGGACGGCAGAAAATGGAGAAAACTGCGATCCTGCATAGTAATTTTGGCGTTTAATTTAATTTTTTCAGCTAACGAGCACTGTACAGGTCGAACATTTGCGACAAATGTGCCTTCAATATCGCAAGAGGGCATAAGCTGGCGCGAGTTTGTTGAAAAACAAAATCCTAACATATTCAAACCCTGTACACCAGATCCTCGATATTATCCCTACAATAACTACGATCCACATTCCCCTGGAGGATGCAACTATCCACCTCCTTCATCTTCATCATCGTACAGCTACAGACATACCAGTTTCTCTCGGTCACGCTCCACCACCCCCACGCGTGCGACTACACCAGCACCCCCAACAGCTGATTCGCACCGAGCTGACGTCGAAGATGCGCTTTCTCTTCTTGCGGAGGTAATGCATCCTGAATCAACACGGCGCATTACTCCGCGGGGAGCACTATATCACCCATTCCTTGCAGATCCGTCGGAGCCCGAAGACGACGACCTATTCCCACACCCGTTTGGCGATGGCGTATGTGGGAAGTGGCATTACGTGGATGAGGGAACGGATGAGCAATGTGTAATTATTTTAGATGGGGGGGAGCAAAAGGAGAGGCGAGTGATGTCAGGAGAGGGTATAGCTATAGGAAGGTGGTCGTGTGAGTTCCATAGGAACGAGTGTTATGAGGAGTAAGAAGAAGATGTAAAATTATTTGTGACTTTATTGGCAACAAAAATCAAGTGACCACCGCAGGACTCGAACCTGCAACCTTTTGGTGCCGCTGGCAATCGAAGCCAAACGCGCTACCATTGCGCCAGGTAGCCATGTGTTTGGTTCCATTGCGTGGCTATATTAGATACGAACGAACGACCATTCAACAACATAAAGGTTTGTGTTCCCCGAGCTGCCGCATCGCCAACGTCGCTCATGCGGAGAGCAGCGGTAAAGTAAAGCCCCCCCATGAACATTCAAGACGAACTTCGTTCTTGGTTTCTCGCCTTACTCAACGACACGTCGTTTCTTCAACTAGCCCCGCTTGCCGTTTTCGTTTTATTCCCGCTTATTGTCCTGCTCTCCGTCCAAGCAGTACTTGACAGTATTGGATCTTCATCAGCTACCTGGCGGTTAGCTATGGTGTTTGAGAGCTTTTCATTCAGCCTTCCATGGAATTGGTCATCATCCTCCGGGACCCAGCAAGAACTAAAAAACTCAAGAAGAAAGTGCTACGCACTCGTAGTGAACAGATCGAACTTAACGGGCATGCAAGACCACGTATGTACTTGTTCTCATGTGATTCTCCAATCGTTGCTAGATATCAGTTCTAGAGCACAAAAATGATGCCCATGATGGCTATTACCCTGGTCTTGTCAATATATCCGGAACGTACTGTTTCATGAACTCAACTATGCAGGTAAGGTACTCGGTCCGAATCATGGTTCTTCCATTCACACTAGTGCAATTAGGCTATGGCCTCCTTGTCCTATTTACACCCTTATCTTTCATACACGCAAGCCAAGGCTATTCAACTTGATGTACCATCACCTGTCGTAGACGCCCTCTTAGCTTTGCTCCAAGGTGCGTGTCGTTATACAGCACCGCAGCTGCGTATTTGACAGACATCTATAGATCTCAACACTCCTCGCACCGCTTATCATTCAATCCGTCCACTTGACATGATCGCTACCCTCGTCAATCACTCCAGAAGCAGACACAACTCCCTCTTTTCCTCTCGAGAACATCAAGACGCACAGGAATTATTCCAACTCGTCTCCGAATGTATCAAGAAAGAAGTCGCTGCAATCGATAATGAAGGCCAACGGGACCGTGGTCTAGGTGGACTCTCTCAAGTTCGCAATGACGTTAACAAGGAGATTGGGAAAAGCGTGTTTGACGGACTCACAGCAAACAGGCGCAGCTGCGTTGAGTGCGGCTACACAGAAGCAGTCATGCACTTCGCTTTCGACAGCTGGCAACTTGCTGTGCCTCGATATGTTGTATGTGTTTCTTGATTTGGTCATTAATATACTTCAACTCGCACACAGGCCAGCTGTCACTTGGAGGATTGTCTTGCAGAGTACACTAAGCTTGAGATGCTGAACGACTGCATATGTCGCAAATGTTCGATGAAGGCCACGCACTACAAGCTTAGGCAAGAGGCAGACCGGTTGGCAGCAGCAGTGAACGCAGACCCTACCGCCTCTATATCGAAGAGGAAGCGAGTGAAGGACGCTAGAAAACTGGAACTCAGGGTACAGTCTGCCTTAGATCATGGTCGACTAGAAGAGGACGTCAAGGGCGTCAAGATGGAGAAAGTGTTTAGCAGAGCATCGACAAAGCAAGCTATGATCGCAAGAGTAAGTCTGAGCTTTTTATGTGCCCCCCGAGTATCTAAGACGCCCTGCAGCCACCTCAAGTTCTCGCATTACATCTCAATCGATCCCTCAGTTACGGCCACTATGCTGCTAAGAATACAGTTCGCATTCTGTTTCCCGAATTCCTAGATCTCACACCATTCACAACTTCTGGCAACCTCTCCACCAAACCTTCTGTTCCCATCTCGTCACAACCGCCCCTACTCCCTCGCTCAACAACTCCTACGCCGGCAACATATGCTGTGCAAAGAATCATATACCGTCTTTCTGCTGTTGTGTGTCACTATGGTCAGCATTCCTTCGGTCACTACGTTTGCTATCGGCGCAAACCCCGGCCAGTATCCTACGGGTCACGGCGCTTCGCACCACCAAGACTCGCCGACCCACTTGGCTGCGACTGTGAAAAGTGCCAACGCTATGGGCCCGTGCGCGACGATGATGAAGCCGTGGACTCCATGTACCGCCCTGGCCGGGGATGGCTACGAATCAGCGACGATTCAGTGAAGGAATGCGGAATAGAGACAGTGGTGCAGGAGGGTTCTGGGGCGTTTATGCTCTACTACGAGCGCGTGGTACAGTCGCGCCCTGGCATTTACCCTCATCACAACTCACCACGAAGCTCAGAGGAGACACTCAAGCCGCGCGTGAACGGATCAACGACATCGGTTGCAAGCTTGGATGGGGATGTTGTAGAGAGTAGGGGAAGAGGTGTTATGGGCCCGAGAGTTGTGAGGAGCGTAGTGGCTAGGAGAAGAAGTGTTTCAGCTGCACGACAGGACCGAGAACCTCTATCTGCATCGACTCCATCTCTAATGAATGGAAGTGCTGTCCCTTTGAAAGCAAATCTGTCGCAAATTTCTCTGTCAAGCACGTCAACCAATTCGTCTCAGTCTCTTTGGGCATCAGCACCGGACATCATGCATCAGCGTACGTCGTCTTCATCTTCATCCCTTACTGCTCGTCCGCCAGGATCTCGCCATCCTAAATCCCCTCAACTTGCGCACCCCTCACCTGTTGTCGACCAGAAAGCGTGACCGCTTTTCTGAAACCCCCATATTATCATATAACTTGTTTATTATGCTCGTGTATCTTTAGCATAGCCTAGCCTACCACATGTTGAGATTTCCACTAACTTAGTGAGTTGGTACTCCTGGTCGACTTAGACCCATGTTATCTAACAATGCATACCATCCCTAATAATGCGTGGTAGACAATAGCGAGATATGCACAATGAGTTTCCCGATTTCTCGCGGGACCCACGATTGCCGCCACGTCAAACAATGAATGTTTAGTAGAATACACCCTGCGCTTACCCAAATCAGATTGTGAGAAGACAGCGGTTGATCTTTGCAAGGTCATGCCATTTCTTGTTACGATCATCCAAAATACGTGTGACCTAATGTCCCGATATCAAAACACCTCTAGTCATCATCGTAGTTTCCATCAATTGAATAAAGAAAGTAACCTCCGCCATGCCCAGCACCGCGTCCACCAGTGGTCACCACGAGCTATGTACTGTATTCAGCGCCGCCCTATGACTGAAGCAAGAAGCAAGAGCCATGACCATGTCGACTTGCCGGGAGGGTAGATACTTATACTTAGATAATACAAATTTCGACAATCCAAATCAAGGAGAAACGAGCCCGGGTGAAATACGATCACCAATAGATTCGGCGCTCAATAGTGCGCTGTTTTGCGACGACAGGTCGGGTGTAAGAGACCGTTCTCCTGACGCGGGTGACGGTGGGGTACCTGTGATTTATGTTGCGTTAGATATTGGATTTGGTGTGAGAAATGTGCCAGCTGTACCATGCTTGGTAGATTTCGTTTGAGGCTTCGAGTTGGACTTCGAGGATTTGTCGGCCCTGTTAGCTAGGATGAGCCCTAATGCATTTTTATTATGGAGTTGGGGCTTACAGCGAAGTCGACACGAGAGCCAACGACGAGGCCCTCTTGACGACCGTAGCGGTCGTGGTTAACGGCGACGATGTCGCCAGGCTACAAAAAGTATCATTCAGAGCTTGTTCGGCATTATGGACAAGCGAAAAATTCACCGTAATATCACCGCTAATGGGGAGCGATGCAAATTCCTCGTAGATGGCCATGGTGGCGACGACGGTGGGCGGGATATGGGGGAGAAAAGGTGGGTATGGAAGAATACAAGGCTTGCAAGGATGGGAGAATTAAATAGACAAAAGGGTGGGATTTTATAGACTAGATGTCCGGTCAACGACCTCCGGAAAAGGCGAGGCAGGCACGAGGCAATCCCTGGCAGCCAGGGAATTTGTAAACGCCTCGTTTCTTCTTGTCCCAGCTTGCTGCCGAGTTAATTCCGGAATGCCGGATTCACGTAAATTACACGAATCGACTTGTTCAATCATGCTCAGTGGACGTAGTCATTGTCGTCGTCGTTTTTGTATGTATTCATCGTCGTAACGACAGTCTTGGACGCTGAGATTTGGAAGAACAACATATGAATGCCTCCGCGGCATCAGATCAACACAATAAAAAACAATCGGTTATGGCACTCCTGGATTTCCAGATCTCGAGTTAAAACACAAGGATAAGAATACAAATGCATGTATGAATTGTTAGCTACGATTGAGGGGTCTAGTATAGATATAGAGCGTGCCTTCAGCCCTCGAGCCCCATCTGGGCACAGTAAGGTGCATATGTATGTACGATCAGCTGTGCCAGCGGCGTTGTTCAGAATACGTTGATGAATCTGTCTCGCAGCTTCATAAACCACCGATGAATGATATCCCGAAACCTCAAAGGGTAGGCCGTAGAAGTATCGAAGTCCACAGAAGACTCGACATCAGACGGTGGTGAGGCATCAGACCTGCCATGTATCTCTCTTCTTCTCTCTGATATCCCACGCAGAATGTCATCTCCACAATCCTGATACGCCTTGGCTAATTCGGCCTCTCGAGAATGATATGGGCGGCGCACAGAATATGGCGCAAGGGCATTGTATTTACGCACCAAAGAATTCAATTCGGCAACGGCTGTATCGTGGTAAGAACACTCTCGTTCTTCCCACTCGCGGTCGCGCAATGATGTCACGCTACCCAGCGATAATGAAGGCAATGCAGCCGCTGGTTGCAACATTGTTAAAGTCCGAATTGCACGCCTTGTCCACGACTGCCGCAGGACATCACGAAATGAGTTCACTGCAGTCTCCAGCTCTGTGACATTAGACTATAATGGTAAACTTGAAGATCTCACCGATATAGAATAAGTCACCCACCGATTTGGACTTCGACCCATGGTGGAGCTGCCCCGTTCCTTTGAACAATCCGGTTCATGAGAAACTCCTCTCTCGCAATGAAAGGGTTATACTCGTCGCTCAATCTAACCATAGGCTGACCTCGCCCTTTGATTTTGTCGAAATGTCCGGCAGCTCGAGCTTTCTATCTTGATATGTAAGTACAAAATTATTCAGAGCGAATGGCAGAGCTAACCTGTATCTTGTCCTCTATCAAGGCCTGCCACCCCCTCATACTGACAGGGTTCCGACGAGCGTGTTGCCCCTCACAATTCTTCAGGCCCAAGCGATAATCCAATGTTGATTCTCTAGCTCTTGTCAGTCGTCCTGCTTGCTCTTTTCGTCTGGCGAGCTCCCTCTCCGTCTTTCTAGTGCGTTCGTCCGCCACAGCATGGACGCCAGTTGCGCGTGCAGATGTAGGTGTAAAGTTGCCGAGCTTGATGGACGCAGACGCATGAGAAGGAGCCTTGTAAGTAGTATGCCATGGCTTATGGCCATCTATAGAAGGAAGTAAAGGTTTATTTGCAAGTTCCTGCCATGCTTGGGCAGACCGTTCGACAACATATGCATCTGTGTGCACCTTCGGCGGAGCTTCCTTCAGTCTCACATCAGCTGTTCTGATAGGCCCCGAGCGCATGGGCTTGTACTTGTCGACGAGCATACGTAGCACAGTATCTTGTATAGCTTCTTCGCCTGTCCAGTTTTCATCCTGGTTCTGTAGTTGAGGAATGTTGGAAGTGCTTGGTTTAGGACGTTGAGCTTCTTCTGCTTCCTCCCGCTCTGCGTCCGCGAACAGCTTTTCGCTAGCGCGTTGATAATTTTCCGCACATGTAGCAGGGAAGCTATGGAAGCATTTTCGTATTCGGTGTGAAGCCTGGAGGAGGCTTGATAAGCGAGTTGTCATGAATCAGGAGGATTGTTTGGCTCAGTTGACGCGCATGCCTGATCCTCTTTTGAGTGAACGCCGATGTTCAGTTTTGCGTGATAGATCTCTTTAAGCCTCTATCGGTGAGCCTCGTCGCTTTGTTCAAACTTCACACTGATATGTGAGTTATGTTATGTAGTCGCTTCACTAGTCGTATCAATATTTCTGCCCAGGTTTAGCCTTCAGACGATTGCTTTCCAACGCGTTGTGCCATATATGTAGATTGCATGCACCTGTGATTCAGAATCAAGCTACAATGTTCCATGATGACGATGACTTTCGCTAGTCCTTGCACAACCCACGTTCCAGATGCCCCTATATTGTGTGGCTGAATGGTTAGCCCTGAATGCAAGTCAACGCTACTGCCTTGAGGCTTGTGGTCAAGGGTATTCGGCGCATGTTAAATAGTTCTACCTTCCCCTCCATCTGGTTCTTGCATCCGTTTCCTTCAGACTGATCCCAATCTTTGACGGTTCACAATGACCGTAGATCACGGACTGAATCCTCCTCCAGAGACCTCACCCGCATCCAGAGAGGCAACTCCTGGTGAGAGCTCGGTACGTGCCCTCATGAGATTACTGTCGACGAGCGCTAATAACATCGTCGATGCCTCTTTCATCCAGCCTCGTAATGGATTTTGTCAGGCTTTGTGGAAATTCAAGAAGAATGTGATGGAAGAAGTCTCTGTACGTCGACATGAATGCTGGGGGGACTAGAATATGGCTAATATTGTGCAGAAACACTTCAAGTATTCCCTCCACCAAACCCCTACTGTCCAGAATGCTGATCATGAAGGTACTTCATCGAATCAGAATATCAAGGTAGGTGATCATTGTTTTGGTCTTTCAATTGTCTGAAGTCCACCAAGAATGTGTCGCGTCTGCATGCTTCCGATGGTAATATGTCCGCCGCATCCGAAAATCCCAGTGGTTGTGTGAACCAAGGGGCATCTGGAGAACCCGCTTCAAAGGTATTTACGCCAAACGAGTTGGTTTTCATATCTCAATTCTGGTGGTCTTGCAGGTTATCGACGCCACTCCTGGAATAGAAGAGATTCCTGATCCACAATTGGTTGATGCTCAACTTCGGGGTGCCCGTGAGGGTGCGGAAAGTATGGGACTACTGAGGGGACCTGTCACTGCTGGAGCATCCGCAGCCAACAATGCCCTGGGAGATCTCGCTACTGCAGACGATTTCCAGACCACATATATTCAACCACTCAGAATTTTTGGCACTGTCACTGGGAATCTTGCAAATGTATGGACCATTTTCCTATGTTGGAAACGAGCTGATTAAATGGCATAGATGCATCCTTACACAAAGATGGTCCTGAGTGTGCTGTATAGTGCATCCAAAGTACGTGCAGTATCGCTCTCCTGTTCTGCAGTTGTTGACTCTATGTAGATTATTCTCGCTCAAACAGAACGCGACCAATCGGTACAATCTCTTCTCAAAAAAATAGAAAATGTTTACTGCTTTATGTCACAAGTCGACACTCTTAGTCAGATTTCATCCAATCGCAGTATCGTTGGACGCATCGCCCAGCAGACTCTAGAGTGCGCGTGTTTCATCAGGGACTACTCGGAGAAGAAGAGCGTTTGTAAGTCATCGAGATATTGCACTTCGCATATTGTGAATTCTATACCATTACCACAGGGAAGAGACTCGAAAAAAATGTTATCTCAGAGACGGATAATCTGATTACACGGTACAACAAGGCTTTGGATGATCTTATGCAACAATTTCGGGACCAAGCTATTCGGGACATAGCCGATCTTGTCCGGTGTACGAGTAAGGAATTGGGCGTGCTTCTGATTTTGCGCTCAATTATGTCCCTTCAGGTGACGAACTGGGTGACAAACTGGATCTTAGCGGTATGCCTTATGCAACGGGTGCGGGACTCAATACTATGAAACAGTGCCTACCAGGGACGCGCATGTCCATTCTTGCCCAGATCAGTGAATGGATTAACGACAATGGAGACGCTGCTCAGCGTGTGCTATGGCTATCTGGCCCTGCAGGCACAGGCAAATCAGCCATCGCTCATACAATCGCCAACTGGTTCAACGACCTGGGAAGGCTTGGTTCGTGTTTCTGCTTCGACCGGGATCTTAAAGTGGACAAACGTCATGAAAAGATTTTCTCCACAATCGCTCGTGACCTCGCTGACCATGATCCGGAGGTCAGAAGGTCGTTGGCGAATGCAGTCGAACATGCAAACGCGCTCAAAAATACGACAGATATAATCCAGCAGTGGTGCAAGCTGTTTATGGAACCGCTAGAGAAGTTATCTGGGTTGAGTGTGGGGCCTGTCTTAATTGTGATCGAAGCATTGGACGAGAGCGGTGGAGTCGAGACACGGCGTAACCTTCTCCGCATACTTGCCGGTACACTGGAGGGCGAAGGTCTTCCTCAAATCACCGAACTCCCATCCAACTTTCGGATTCTCGTCACCTCTCGCCCGCTTCATGATATCAAATCTGAATTTTGGGATGCCCCACATATTCAACGGTTATCCATGGACAACATTCCAGAAGAAGTCTCGAAGAGAGACATCCATACTTTCGTGTCGCACGAGCTGAAAAGGGTGTCTGATCTTGGGGACAAAGAGTTTGGAGATCTCGCCGACAAAGCTGGTGGACTATTCGAGTGGGCGCGTCTTGCATGCAAATACATACAAGAAATCGCTCCTGGTTCACGCGCAATTGATCGCTTCAATGATGTCGTGTCCCACAATGATGGAGAACGGGAGAACTTGCTGTATGACATATATCGTCTCATTTTACGAGAAAACATGCGGAAGGACAGATACACCACAGAGGCTGGTTATCAGCGAGCGCTAGCGAGGTTTCATTCCGTCATGGGTCAAATTCTTGGCTTAGCCGAACCCCTCCCTTTAGATGCTCTGAATGCCATGCGGTGCCGTTTTCCAGACCAAAGCGAGCATTACGAAGTGGAACTCGTGTTAGCAGATATGGGATCCCTGCTGAGTGGTACCACCAACTCATCTAGCCCCATCCGACCCCTCCACGCATCCTTCCGCGAATTCCTGACGGAGAAATCATACAGCGGAGATTTTTTCGTGGAGATATTGAACGCGCAACGCAATCTTGCTTTTGCGTCACTTCGTGTGATGGAACACGACCTTCGCTTCAATGTATGTAATTTAAAGTCTTCATATCTCCCTAATAGCGAGGACGCCGGGCTGCCGGATCGAGTGGCAACATGCATTCCCTCGCATCTGTCTTATTCGTGTCGATTTTGGGCTATGCACATCCAAGCAACGGACTTCGACACGGAGCTCGCAAGGGAAATAGGATCATTCTTCGTCAATGAGCGGCTGCTCTTCTGGATCGAATCACTCGCCCTTCTCCATGCACTCAGTGTTGCAGTTACCGTGCCTTCACTGATTACCCAGTGGCTAAAGGTGAGAACAGAGTCATCTGGTAGTGTTAGTCAAAGTGCTTACACGTGAATACAGGGCCAATTCGGATATGAAAGTCTCTTGTCCACTGCAGTAGATGTGCAGAGATTTGTCCAAGTCTTCGGTGGAATGATTTTGCACAGCACGCCGCATCTGTATGTATCAGCGCTACCATTTTCGCCCATCAAGTCCACGATAGCTACAAGATTTACTGCAAGGTTTCCGAACACCCTTCGTCTGATACATGGATGTCTTGTGAACTGGACGGCTATTCAGATCGTGATCAGTGGGCACACTGGTCCGGTTTGGTCAGTCTCATTCTCCCCCGATGGCACTCGCGTTGTATCTGGTTCTGCGGATTCCACTGTCCGGCTGTGGGATACAGGGACGGGGCTGCCATTGGGTAAGCCCTTCGGAGGGCACACTCGTTCGGTTTCGTCAGTCTCGTTCTCCCCTGATGGTACTCGCATCGTGTCTGGTTCCTTTGATTCCACTCTCCGACTGTGGGATGCAGCGACGGGGCTGCCATTGGGTGAGCCCTTCCGAGGGCACACCGATGAGGTTTTGTCAGTCGCATTCTCCCCCGATGGCACTCGCATCGTGTCTGGTTCTTATGATTACACCGTCCGGTTGTGGGATGTAGCGACGGGGCTGCCATTGGGTGAGCCCTTCCGAGGACACACTGATTCGGTTCAGTCAGTCTCGTTCTCACCCGATGGCACTCGCATCGTGTCTGGTTCTTGGGATTCCACTCTCCAGCTTTGGGATGCAGTGTCTGGGGAACCATTGGGTGAGCCCCTTTGGGGGCATACTCGTTCAGTTTACTCAGTCTCGTTCTCCCCCGATGGCACTCGCATTGTGTCTGGTTCACAGGACTCCACTGTCCGGCTGTGGGATGCAGCGACAGGGGAGTCATCGGGCGAGCCCTTCCGAGGGCACACTGGTTCAGTTTCGTCAGCCTCATTCTCCCCGGATGGTACTCGCATCGTGTCAGGTTCAGAGGATTCCACTGTTCGGCTGTGGGATGCAGTGACGGGGGAGCCATTGGGTGAGTCCTTCCGGGGGCACACTGATGGAGTTTCTTCAGTCTCGTTCTCTCCCGACGGCACTCGAATCGTGTCTTGTTCAGATGATTCCACTGTCCGGTTATGGGATGCAGCGGCAGGGGAGCCATTGGGTGAGCCCTTCCGAGGGCACACCGATGAGGTTTTGTCAGTCTCGTTCTCCCCTGATGACACTCGCATTGTGTCTGGTTCACAAGATTCCACTGTCCGGCTGTGGGATGCATCGACAGGGGAGCCATTGGGTAAACCCTTCCGAGGGCACACTGGTTTGGTTTCGTCAGTCTCGTTCTCTCCCGATGGCACTCGCATTGTGTCTGGTTCACAGGATTCCACTGTCCGGTTGTGGACTGCAGCGACGGGGGAGCCATTGGGTGAGCCCTTCCGAGGACACACTGACTCGGTCTGGTCAGTCTCGTTCTCCCCCGACGGCACTCGCATCGCATCTGGTTCTTGGGATTTCACTGTCCGGCTGTGGGACGTAGTGTCGGGGTTGCTGTTGAGTGAACCCTTCCGAGGGCATACTGGTTGGGTTCGGTCAGTCTCGTTCTCCCCCGATGGCACTCGCATAGTGTCTGGTTCTGCGGATTTCACCATACGGCTGTGGGATGCAGCGACCGGGGAGCCGTCTGGTGAGCCCTTCCGAGGGCACACTAGTTCAGTTTCGTCAGTTTCGTTCTGCCCTGACGGCACTCGCATCGTGTCTGGTTCAGATGATTCCACTGTCCGGCTGTGGGATGCAGTGTCAGGGGAGCCATTGTGTGAGCCCTTCCGAGGGCATACTGATGAGGTCTTGTCAGTCTCATTCTCCCCCGATGGCACTCGCATCGTGTCTGGTTCTTGGGATTCCACTATCTGGTTGTGGGATGCAGCGACGGGGAAGCCATCGGGTGAGCCCTTCCGAGGGCACACTGATCCGGTTTCGTCAGTCTCGTTTTCGCCCAATGGTACTCGCATCGTGTCGGGTTCACAGGATTCCAGTATCCGGCTGTGGAATGCAGCGATAGGGCAGCAATTCCAGGAGCACACTGAGATCTACTCCACATTCCCTTTGGATAGACATTCCACCACATCTTGCAGAGGGGAGGCTATCACGTCAACCAACACTTGGAGCAATCGCACCATTTGCATCGCATCAAGCTTCGAATATGCCCTGTGCAACCCCGCTGAACTACTCGAGGATATCTCTCATCATGATTTTAATTCAACCCCTGTCCTGATGGAAGATGATGGATAGATGATAGGAGCCAATCGTCGGCTGCTTTTCTGGGTGCCCCCCGCTTCCCGAGAACAACCATTTTATTCTCTTAGGACTGCATTAGCGATACCCAGTGGGCTAGAGTTTGATTTAAGTTGCATGGCTCATGGAGAAAACTGGTCGAATTGCCGAGATGCGTGAGTCCTTAACCCTTGACCGTCCCTCGTAGTTGCTAACAAGCCCTGCTTGCAGATGATCCAGTTTTAGTAATATCGAGTGTACAGTTTTGTTCTATGTCCATATTCCAGGTTAATCCTACATCTGCTATCGAGCTTGAATGTAAAATTGTTCTAAGTGAAATGACCCGCAGGAAACCAGAGACTGGGTATGGTTTCATATGCCACCGCTAGTTCGTCAGAGCGCACACTGAGAATTATGAATCAGATCGTGGACGTGGTTGTGCGCCAGTCGCCTTTATAAACCTGTTGTGCCAGTTGATGATCAAACACCTTGAACCTAAGTGCTGAGATGGTCATCTTCGAGATTCTTATGGAAGGACTAGCGTTTCTTTCATGTGAAGCATCATTCTCCAATGACTCCCGGTGATTCAGTATCGTACGTATGACTCGCCAGGATTATTATATATCGAATTGCCGAGATCCGTGAGTTCTTAGCCTTGACCACCCCGGCTCGCAGTCGCTAAATCAATCCTTCTAGTTCTCCTTGCCGATGATGATCCAATTGTAGTAATACTGAGTATGACTTCAATTTGTCAAATGCTACCGCTAGTTTGCCAGAGCGCATACTGAGGACTATAATGCGCTGAATTATTCCATCAGATATGTACTTGCACGCTGGTCGTTCTTACACACTTATCGTACCAGTCAATTGATCAAATCCCTTTGAATCCTGAACGTTGAACGTTGAGGCCTGAGTGATCATTAGCACCGAGATAACCATCGGTCCATCTTCGAGAATCCTAGTAGCACCAGCTTTCTTTCATGTGAAGCATCCTCCAATGACTCCCAGTGATTCAGTATCGCACATAGTATATGTATGGGTACTGATTGATCCATAGTACTTGCTCAAGTCTGACTCGAGTCTGACAAAATTATTGCTAAAGCAGGGATCGTGAAAGTCACAATGTATCAGAAACATGTATCAGGAATCCTGGCGTGCTGTACACTGGTGTTATCGCCCTCGAATCCTGTAAGTCTCCGCCAAAGAGCGCAACCTGGAGTCCATGACCATTCTCGCTGTTACCATCGCGGTTGCGGAGTGCGTGAACGCTTCACAAGATTCCAAAAGTCTGGTACCGTAGAGTAACGACAGCGCGAAGAGTCGAGACAAGGTTTGCTGCTTGGATCAAGTGCTCTTCCTCGCTCCTCAAGATGCTTAAAATCCGTCCTCCCAGAACGTGTACAATCGAATACAAGTAACATGATTCTTTGATTTATACAACGTCGATTTGTAGTGTTGTGATTCCAATACCAATTATCTCAAATCAAGTTCGACGGGTATTGCAAATCCTCCAGGCCCACGAAGTTCTCTTTCACGCTCCTCGCAGAAACGAACCGGTAGAAGATACTAATACTCCCGGCTTTGTCGTTGGTCCCGCTTGCTCGTCCTCCTCCAAAGGGTTGTTGACCCACGACCGCGCCAGTGCATTTATCGTTGTAATAGACGTTTCCGGCAGCGTTACGCAGCTTGTTTGTAGCAGTCAGAAGCGCTTGGCGGTCAGCGGCAAAGCTGGAGAAGAAGTTGTCAGTCAACGCATGTCGCAGGGATCTTGCGACTTACATAGAGCCAGTCAGTGCGTAAGGCGAGGTGTTGTCGATCAGCTCCAGAGTCTGCTCGTATTTCGCGTCGTCGTACACATAGACCTAGAAAGTTGTTAGTGCACCTGGCCGCATTTCTGAACAGAAAACCATTACAGTGATGACGGGACCAAAGATCTCTTCTTTCATCGTGATTGATTCAGGATCTTTGGTTAGAATGACGGTTGGCTGTATGAAGTAGCCCTTCGAGTCATCACCTGTGATAGGACCATGAGAAAAGTCGTAGGTAGGTCATGCTATCCGCCTTACCGGTGCCTCCAATAAGAACCTCCCCTCCTGCATCCTTGGCTTTCTGGATGTAGCCTATAATTTTGTCATACGCCGGACGACCTCTGCGATATTGTTCAGTGACCGTTACGCAGCCTAATGCATAGAAATAGAACGCACATCACGGGTCCCATGAAGTTGCTGAAGTCTAACGGTGACCCGACTTTGATCTTCGCAACCTCTGACAGGAGCATATCTTTGAATCCAGATGACCAAAGCGAAGAGGAGACATATAGCCGTGACAATGCAGAACATTTTTGTCCTACACATACGCCTGTCAATCTTGCGTGCCACTCATAAGCACAATATGCGCACCTTGATACTCAAAGCCACCTCGAATGCTCTGCAAAACTGCATTTCTGACCTCTGCCGACTTGTGGATGACATGGAAGTTCTTCCCTCCTGTCTCACCGACGATTCTTGGATACCCTTTGTACTTGTCTAGGTTTGCGGCGATGTCTTTCCATAGCTTTTTGAATATAAAGGTACTGCCTGTGAAGTGAAGTGCTGCAAAGTTGGGGTGCGATATGGCCTGTGCAACGACTTCTGGAGGCGGCCCGGGAACGAACTGGATGACGCCAGCTGGAACACCGGCCTCCGCGAGAATCTGGTATATTAAGTAGTTGGAATATGTGGCCGCCGGTGAAGGCTTCCATACGACAGTGTTACCGACGATCGCGGGAACTAAGAAATGACTCATTCAGAACGTATAACTCGTGATAGAATAGTCGCTCGTACCACCTGGAAGGTTGCCACCGATTGCTGTGAAGTTGAATGGCGAAACCGCGAGAACAAATCCTTCCAGCGCACGATACTCGACGCGGCTAGGCAATCGTGAGAAGTAGTCTCATAGAAAGGATACTGGACTTACTTCCATGCTCCTGCCGAGTTTTTAGGAGGCTGCTGTGCGTAGAGATCCTCAACATATTTGACGCCGAAACGGAAGAAGTCCGAGAGCTATGAAGGTTCCATCAATCAACTGCCACCAAGATAATTCCATCTTACACACCTCGGCTGCAGCATCAATCTCGGCCTGCCAAGCGTTCTTTCCTTGACCGAGGATGGTAGCTGCCATCAATTTGTAACGGTACTTGCCGCTAACAAGCTCTGCAGCACGCAGGAAGATGGCGGCGCGATCGTTCCAAGGCATGGCCTCCCACTCAGCCTTGGCAGCAAGAGCACCATCAATTGCGCTGGCTACAGTGGCCTCATCTGCCTCGTGGTATGCACAGAGATGACGGGCGTGATCAGAGGGTATGGGTTGTTTGCAAGTCTACCAGTTCTAATCTAAGATCCACGGAAAGCTAAGTCATCAACGAATTGGCTGGTGGCATGTTTTACAAACCGGTAAGCCGTTCACGATACAGGGAACCTCGAATGGAAGTTCCTGTTGCATCTGAGCAAGTGCGGCTTCGAGACCCTTGCGCTCTGCTGATCCCAAAGCATAGCTTCGCTGCCGACATGATTCAGCATCAGAAAGAATAAGTCGTAAAGCTCGCATAGACTCACCATCGTTCATTTTCGACTGCAGGTACCTTGAATGTGGCCAGCTGTGGTGTAGACATCTTGAAGACAAAGTCGTAGAGATAGGTAGATCTGGAAGAGCTGCCCAGGACTTTAATTTTAGTCCAAGCAAATGTGTCACGCGCTCACCTGGTTACTCTCAGCTCGGGTATCTCTGAATAATGTTTCACTTTTATTTTTCTACTTAGTTCCTGTTTTTCTCCATAATGATCCTTCGGACGTAACGACGGACTCCTACGTATACGGTCCTCCCCAGTCCTCCCCCTAGTCGACTCCAATTTTACGTGCAAACGTTTTATCGCAAGATGTTTACGGCATTTCCCCACACGTCGGATAAGCTGCCCTACGGCCTTACTACATACTCGCCTAAGCAGCACTCGAACTTGACACCAGTCAGTCAGGCACCGTTGTATTAGGGATCAACTTAATATCACCAACGTCCGAGATTTTAGCATTTGTCATAACTGATTGGTATACATAGTTCTTATAACTTGAAGTGATATCATGGACAGCTATGCATACAATTACAGTAATCATGGCAATGTTACTAGATCTAAGAGTATATCATTACAACGTGCACCGTGGTGGCAATATGGCACCGTAAAATAGGTTCTTGTGGCGAGTCAATGCCAGTACTGAGATGAAATTAATGTAGAATGGCGCATGAAAAGAACGTCCTCGAGAAGTCCTAGTTTGCATAACAATGATAATGTCGTGAAGATAAACGAATCATATAGTAGCAGGAAGTTCGTCGATCTGTCGTTTGAGATCTAACAAGAATTGATGTGAGTCCAGAATGCTA
>JABBWL010000566.1:0-26069 GCA_016758765.1 Suillus cothurnatus | reverse complement strand
TGGCGACACAATGATACGATTGAATCTGTCTGGGTACTCGGTCCGCCCAATGGCCATATACACCCTAGTTAACGTTATGTCAATGCGAGTAACATTCAAGTAACTACAAATCTGAAGATTCATTCGAATTTTGCTTCGTCATTTTGTTCAGGAAAGGGCGGACCGTCGCTTGTGTCTGAGTTTGAAATTTAACCCAACTCTCGTGGCAGGATGTGAATCTGGTTGGAGGTCCCTGCCTCGGTCCGTCACAAGCATGCTTCTGTCAATCCAATCTAATTGTTTGAACCTATTGGATGTTCTCCACATGTCAATGTGTTCCCCGAAAGTGACCCAAAGGTACATAACTTGTGCGCGACGCAAATCAAACAAAACGACATGAATGTAGCATGCCTAGCAAAAGTTAAACGCGTTCGATTGATATCACGGAGCTCTATGGCAGTCCACCAGCTTGATCGATACGGAGTATCTGAAAAGTCGTTCATAACGGAGGAATTGAGATGCTGACAATGAACGTACATTAGATTTCGCAGAGAGAGCGAAGAGAGCCAGGATAACATACCCATTCACGTTCCTCTGACGGGAGATCCAGTTGAGCAGTCACAAAATGAAGATCACATAACCGTCACTGGCGAAATTCCGAACCATATGCTTGTACAATCTTTATGCTATGATGCAGCCGCATCTACCACATGGTTTTGCTGTTTGATACGCATTTTCGTTGGCGTAAAACTTGGGCGAAACGTGAAATTTTATTACGTCCCGTCTGCACTACTGAAGTCGTCTTGGAATTCTGATATCTTTGGAACACAGGAGTGTAAACATCGAAGTCTGAAAGTCCTGTTGTTGCGCTACTATGAACGAGTGCATGAGTAAGGACGTTAGAAATTCAATACGACGTAACAACCTTGGTGTATTGAGAATTGATTGTCGCGCAGCAAGACTCGTTCGAGGATTATGCCTATATTGCAGCCATCGACCCGCGAAAATATGGAGGGGGGAGCAGGACAAGCCCCAGTATATTCAGACTAACATGGAGTAATCGATGATTTCAACCTATGACGGTGACGGAAATTTTTGCGGTCTCCTAGCACGAGCTCAGATTCAAACACAAAAGATCAATAGTTCTAAATTTCAAATAAATACATAATTACAGGAATGTCTGTCCCAAAACTACGAGCTCGACGAAAGAAAGCCGCCGACTCAACTCTGCAGAGACGCATCTGACCCAGCCACCTGTTGATCTGCTCAACTTCATAACGAAGCCTCGCAGCGAGCGAACCGGACCAACTTCATATTCCACGAACGTAACAGGCCCCCACTGTGAGATACAAACGAGGGCCTTGACTTGTTTGTGGGTTGGATTCGAGACTTGTCGAACGTCGTTGGATACAATCGATTTGCTGTCGCACGCTGAAATTGGTGAAGAGGAAAAGTAAACGGCTTGCATCGACCAGGAGAGAGTATGCGGTGTCATATTGACTTCAAACAACACTTCTTGTGAGGTGGTACTGGTACTGGTATGTAAGGAAAATAAAGTGAAATCTGTGGAAAACCAAGGAGCTGTATAGTTGCTGATTAAGCTATCTCACGGCTATCCAGTCAGGCAACCTCATCGGAATCTGCCACATTGTGGTCGAGGACCCGCCGCCCAACTGAAACCCTCCTTGCATGGCTGACGGAAATTAACTAATTCGATATTTTGAAACTGCTTTAAACCGGTAAATGGGGTATTGATCACGTCGCACTCCAACTTGCACTTGGCCCTAATAACGCCGTGTGGTCAACTTCGTACGCGCTTCCAAGGAGCTCTATGTCACTATCTTGATCGCCGTTGTGCGCAGCGCGAAAGCCATATACTACAAGTACCTGTTACACAAGGGGTAGACCATCACGTTTGTAGACTCTGCCACCCTTCATGACAAACTGTATGTTTTCCGCGGATACCGCGCTTTCAAAATTTGTCGCAAAGTTTCCTGGTGTTGCAATCAAGTCAGCGATAAACCCTCTCCTCACCGCCCCAAACGGTACTTCATTATCGCCAACAATCCTTGGGTCCTCCTTCAGATCACCTACCTGGGCGAGACGGGCTCTCCTGCCTCTCCTTCCCATCTTTGATCTTACACACTCCCAGCCGCCCAAGGTTGCCCATCTAAGTACTTTCTTCCAGTTGGCACCCAGATGAACCATGAGGGAGAGCTCCAACGCATTGGATCCGTGAGCGAAAACACCGGTATCGCCTCCGCATGAAATTTGTCCAAGTCCAGTTCCAAGGCTGCCTTGAAAGAGCTGACAGCGCGATCCCAGATCTCCTCCTTTCCCTGGGTCATGGTGTATAATGCTGCGAGGGTAGGCACATATTTGGTTTTACGGCCTACATATGTTTCAAACATTTTTACCGCAGTGTGTCAGGAGTATTCATATCATATGCTGTCAATGGAGTCCACCCCGAGATTAATAAGGGGTATAATGGTTGACCTGTTCGTTGCATGAGCGGCGACCTTCACCCCATACGCATGGGGCAGTGCCGATCATTGCCTTCAGTTCATCAAAATCAAATGGTGGCCATGGACGCAGCCCCAACCCTACGCGAGACTTCAGAAGCCCGTGATCGAACGGCGTAGTCTAGGACAGCGTTAACGGAGATGACCGACAGATCTAACCCAAACCAGGATTCATTTACCTGCATAGATCTGTATAATGTTGCAATCATAACGGAACAAGCGGGTATATATGAGCGCCTTGCCCATAATTATAGTGATGGAACGTGACGATCACCTTGATCCAATCAGCCCGCCCGCACCAATCTGCCTCCGGACGGCCTTGATGCACTCTGTGGTTCCATCCGCCACATCAACGCCGGTGACACCATCGATACCTTCTTGGTTTAAATAGAGGGAACTCTTTGGACCTGGACGGTTCCTCGCATGAGTTATATATGCGAGATGGAGAAGCGGTGTATATGAAAATACATAAACTAACAAAATACGAACCGTACGTTCCAGTGGGCGCAATTGCCCTTGTGGCACAAAAATACCTCGGGCCGGGTACGAGGGCACCAGGGCTCGATAAACACTTGCGTAGTGCATATCTGCATCCCCTGCACCCTCGGTACCTAGATCACTAGGAACAGAACGCCAACGTTAAACGGAGAAACTACGCTAGAACAGCTTATGAACGTACCGCACAGCCGTAAAGCTGCCATCCAGGTACGTTTAGCGTGCAATGTGGCCCTGATGCTGCGCTCGACAATGCTCTCTTTAGTAACCTGTTCCTCCCATGAGGTCTCCGCGTACGGATGCAAGAAGACTGACAGCAAGGTGGGCAGCCTGAGACGACTTTGAGTCCCGGAAATGAAAGTGATGCGCTTACAATGGACGTGAGTGTCGACGAAACCTGGCAGAACCGTCAAGTGCCGTAGGTCTATTCACTTCACCATCAAAAGACGCAAGGTCACCGCCGTTTCTGGGAAAGGGGCAACGTCAAGTATCATTCCAGAGTCGTTGCATATCGTTATGGCTGATTATCAAGAAGGTCGAGCGTGTATGGGTCAAATAATTTCCCAGCGAGGACTATCTTAGTTGCCGCAGCATGTTGGACTTGGCCTTCTAGCGTGGGGGCGGTTGCTGTGAGCTGCATTTTCCAGGATAAACTTTAGCTGGTTTCCGCTCTGTGGTCGACTGGAGACAAGGAACCAAAGAGAAGAGCCCCTGAGAAATGACTTGATGGAGTAGATAGACGGAGTTTGACCTACCACATATGGCGGCCGAGCAATGCCGCGGCACTGCTGCCGGTCATACCATAATTTACCGTCATCTTCCACAGTTTCTATGAAAGTGAGAGCTTCACTGCTTTATGTTACTCGATGTCCTAGTTCGGAAGTCGCCGACGGAGACCTTGGTTGCTGATTGTTTCGAGGGTCATGAAACTGACCGGGAGAAGACCTCATTTGAATATCCTGCGCGTATTTGATTGACGCCGTGGCACGGGCGGTTACAGCATAGTCCTAGGAACCTTGTTACAGTCAATTCGCATCGTCGAAATGCTATTGGGCGATTTCCCAAAATATAGGGCTAGAGATTTAAGAACTGGCACATACGTACACAAGACTCTCAATCTGTTCCGTGTGCTCGGCAAGGTGACTTGGAAGATCACCGTTTTCTGCAATACTTATCCGACCTCCAGTAACAGATCGATGAGGTCCCCCAGATCTATTCGGTATATAACATACAAAAAAATATTTTTAGTAGACGCGTCATGTCGGCCACGGTGTTTTGATAATTGCGGGGAACGCAAGCACTGACTGGTGCCCTCGAGAATATAATCGAATATGTTTAAACGTTTCAACGAAGAGCTCCATAAGAAAGCTTCGTGGCGTTCTAGGAAGAAACCCTCGAGGTATATGTCGAACGGAGCACAGGTAGTATTATACAAATGAGAACATCACAATATTTTAGAAGATCCCGAAGTAACATGAAGCTCGCGTCGTCGAAACCGTCGGTTTATTTCGGCCGCGGAGGTTTTGAACGCGGTACGGGATCACCCCGTACAGGGCCCGCAGCCATCTGGTGCCCTTGCAAAAATTCAAATCTGATCAGTTACGCATCAACGAAGTCGAAGTGTTCTACGAGAGAGCTTTGTGGCGTTCCAAGAAGTCAGAGTGAAACAATTACATCACAGCGGCCTGTGTGAGATGATTCAGTCAGATATATCATTGACAATAAAAAGAGAACTGTGTCGCTAATAATTCAAGTGAGTCGGTCTTCCTCGGATTTTCGCCAGTACGCACCTTATGTGGTATATTGCAGGAAGTGGCACTGATAGTGTAATGCGTAAAAGATACTGCGTAACTGACTCCGTGATATGCTGCACGCCTTCTGCCGCCGCCTGTGTACAAAGTTCAGTCTCCTCGTGCCGTTACTACGTACCATTTGTAACCTATCCCAAGAAGATACAATGATGAGAAGGAAATGCACGACTAGAAGGGAACACACAAGTAGAAGAGGCACGAGTACACCGAAGCCCAGAGAACGCAAAAGCCACTGCGAGAACGGCAAATACGACTCGGTGGCTTTTCCATGCACAGCATCTTCTGCCAGGGCTCATTGTATCGAAGCATGGATGATGAGCTGGCACTATAGTACTGTCACGTCAATGCATCATACATATTTCGTACGTACAGGCATTTGTACGATCATTTTAGAAAGCTGGGTTCCGCCGGCGGGAAGGCAGATACGACAATTGTACCTAGAAAGGACTAGTAGATATCCCCCGCCTCCCATACACAGCATCGCCTGCGCATCGCAGATCGACCTGACGCATCATCCTTACCCCCATCCCTCTATACCGTACGTACGGCCGCGCGCACGGTTCATCGAGGTTCCGCCGGTGGTAGACCGATCCGTCAAGAATTCAGGGTCACAAGAGCCTCAGCAAACCACAAAAGCACAAGGAACATTCAACTTTGTCCGAGTCCGTCTGTGCATGTGAGTCTTTTTGCAAATCAAATCATCGCCACGGTCCACCAGTAGCAGTTCACTCGCACTGCGCGGCCCGATCAACGCACACGACCGTGACTGGAATAAAAAGTCAAAAACAAGCCCACGTACCGTATCGTACCTCAAAGCTTATGAAGCGCAGTTCCACGCAAAACGGTGACCAAGTTCCGCGCGAACGAGGAGCGTACCATGGAATTGGCAACTTGAAGTTGGAATCGAGCTCCGACGAGACTTCGACTTCGATTTGTTCCAAGCCTGAGAAACATGTCCCAGATATTACTTACATATGAGATAAGAAGAGATGAATGAGATGTGATGCAATGAGTAGTATTTACTACTCCTAGGCTACAGAGGCACTGACTCGTGACTGACTACTTGCGGTTTCATTCTCATGAGGATGGGAGATGGGGAACTGATAGAGATCCGGGGATTTTCCACAGTGGCTTACATAGAAACGTCGACGAGGAACGCGTTGACAACGCAGCGCATTCATTGAAGTTCGATATCAATGATCAGCGGTGACACGGAAACGTACATGACAAGGGACAGAACGCTACTCGTTTGTTACTTACGTGGCTTAGGGATAGGCCGCCAGCCAAGGATAGTCAGGGATGATCGTGACAATGAGTAATGCCGTCGCCGATCACGGGATCGAACAACGCTTTAGATAATAAGATGAGTAAATTTGCCAGCTCGATCGATGAGCCACGCCCCGAGTGCAGGCAGGTTTGATTCTGGGGATTCCCAGGACAGAGGATTCATAGTACTGCCAAGTTCCACGAGACACTAGAAGCGTTTGTTTTGAATCAATCAAGTCGGACACATCTATGCCACTAGAGAACGTTTAGTATAGCTCGCAAATAGTTCGCTTCAAGGTGCGCTGACAGCAGGGGGATGATGCACAGAAGTCACTGGTACTGTCATAACGTCAACGGGATAATCTTTGACAGCTAGAATTTACATTGAATAAGAACGTCACTAGCTATAGAGTCTAGATGAGCAGCCAACGGCGTATGGCGCAATACTTACGACTTCGCCGCGATGTGAGATAAGTAAAAGTTCAAGTTCAATTCGAAGATGCCAAGATGCCGGTCGGCTATAGCTACAAAATCGTGAAACTGTAGACCCACGTTCAACGAAATTTATACAAGTCTTAGACGCCGTGATCAGTGAGTGGGTAGCAGCGCTAGCTCTATAGAACACCGGTATGAGTGAACTGTGAACTGCAATAGAAGCGAATGACGAGGCACTGCAGGCGCGTGTGCATGTACTAGTTATAGATAACTAGATAAGACTTTTCCAAGCTTAGCTTCGACGTCAACGTGGAACTTGAGAATACAACGAATGCAAGGACAAAATCATCGATATCGATTGAAGAACTACTACTAAATGGATATACAAGGAGTAAACTACAATTAAGAAGGGTAAGCGAAGGGTACAAGGGTCTCGATAGCGTGCGTGTGTGCAGTGAGAGTCAAATTAACAAGCCAGTGTCAAAGTCAGAGCCATGCATGGGAGCAATGCGATGTAAACAAAACACGGTGAGGAGATAGATGCATGTGCAAAATGAACCAAAACGAAATGATGACGAGACATATGATATGTACGTATATGTGTAAGTAATTGCAGTGGGAAAAAGCGCAAGATAGTTCAAACACCCGAGTCGACGTCGTTGATGGGCAATAGTACAGTGTCACTGGTGTCGGCGTATTCGGAATGGGGTATTGGTAATGGTATCATGTATGTACATAGCGCTGCGAGGCGAGGCGAGGCGATAGAACGCGGGAGATTGGGAAAGAATAAAGTTAGGTTTGTGGTGCATACAGGTCAAGCCAATGTATGGCGTGGCGTGGCGTGGCATGTCATGTCTTGATGAAGGCATTCTTAGTCTTGGTTCTTGGGTCCTGGATTGTCGGCGTGCGGGGTATGAGTGGCCCTGGAATTCTTGAGTACGTATCGCAAACCCTCCTCTCTGTATCACCCCCTTACGACCCCTCCTCCTCCTCGTCATAGCGAACGAACTCTCAAGGGTAGGAGCAACGGGGTCCACATCCCCCAATGCCCGCCAGGTCCCCACGAAATTCTGTCCTCCGACGATATACCCGCTGAATACCCACAATCCGAGGTCCGAGTGCGGGATGCGGGGCCTGGTGTGCGGGGATACGAACGAGCGCGACGAGTCCATCCCATTCGCGTACGCGGCCGTAGAATTTGTAGTGGTTCCATGCTTGGCCGTGTTTAAAGTCGGTCTGTGAGGGATAAGTTAAGTTGGGTGGTAAGGGATAGGACTAGGAATGGGCTTACCTCCCCGACAAGTGCGATATCAAGCACGCCGTTGCATTTCCTCTCAACGCAATATTCTCCCTCATCACCCTCGTCGTCTGATGCAAACGCAAGATCAGTGGCCGTATCTTCGTCCATGTCTTCGTTATCTTTCTGACGGAAAACATCGTCGATGACTGAATCGTAACGCGCGGCATCTTGTAGGAATTGACCATCGTCTTCACCCACATCAATATCTGCGTCGCCCTCATCACTCTGAGAGGACCGCTCCGCCAAGAACTGATCATCATGCTCCCTATAAACGATATTGCACGTTCCACGGTACTGGCATCCGCGGCACGTAGCTTCATCATGAGAGTTTGCTGAGCTTGGGCGATAAGCTTCGTATGTGTATGTACGGTCGTGGTGTTGGAGCCGGAGTTTACCTTCGTACTGTTGTCGATGATTAGTATTAGTACCAATATCAGAAGAAAGCGACTCACGGCATCCTCGTGTACCTGCACACCTTTGGGTATCCAAGCGTTGGAAATGCAATCATCAAACCCATCATCTGCACCACCAGTTGGTACAGGGTCCTGCGGGTCTACACAGTGATATTCACGAAGACGCATGAAGAGGGGATAAGCGTTAAGGGAGAGCTGTTGTTCTGTGAATTCTTCTGGCATCTGAACGTGTTGGAGGATTGAAGCGAATGCGTTCTCGGTCGGAACTAGGATGCGTCCTTGCCAGAGACCTGTTGCGGAGCCATAGGTGTAGTGAGTGTTCTTGAGTGAAGATTTCTCCATTGGGTATATACAGTCGGTGAGGCGGTACCAGTCATCGTCGAGTTGGGAACTGGGTGTGGGGGTGTCGAAGTCGGAGTCCCGAGGAACGTGTTTGACGACTTTATGTTGATTGAGTTCGTGAACGTCTTCTTGCGTGGGGCCGATTTGGTCACCGAAACCAAGTTGGATGGCATGTTGACGAGTAAGAGGGAGATGAATCGGGATTCCGATAGGTGTTACTTGGCGACGTGAGAAGAAAATGAGCTTTGCTGCTGTTGAAGCGAGTGGGATACCGATTTCGAGGTCTGCGCGGTCATAAAAGTGGGTTGTGTGGGCTTGGCCAGCGCGGTAGAGTGGGAAGCACCGTGTGCGGGGATGATGGATTGACGGAGGTGGCCGTGTGAGTTGTCCGTAAGGGGCATGGTGAAATGGTTATGGGGGGCGTAAGCTGATGGGTACTAGAGGGGGATTATGAGATGAAGTTTGATGATCGAGGTAGTGACTTACGCGAAAGGGAACGATGACAAAAGGGAGGACGAGTCTGATTATCTCGTTACGCCGGGCAGTAGACTCGGCTTTAAGACGCTCTGAGGATGCATTGGAGAAAAGTCGTGGAGAAATATAGTTAGACATACCTTCTGTACTCGTAAACCAAAGTAACCATAATGCGAGACAGTTGATGGGAGATTCGTTAGGCCAGCCGTTGGTATTGACGCAGTCCTCGTATAGGCGTTTACGAATAAACTCGTCCACGAAATCTGGGAGACCTGCTGCTTCGAGGTGATGGCGATTTTTTCCGTCATTCTCAGACATGAGCGCAAATGAAGCCCAGAAGGCGTCGAGGACGCCATTGTCGTATACATCCGCTCGTCTAATGCATTTTAAGGCGGAAGTATACCAGGCTAACTGGTGAGCGAGATGGCGAGAGTGGTGAGTACGAGTACCGAGTCTTCTAGCTGATGCAGCTGAATCGAATCTATAGCGAAAGATGCGAGAGTATAGATGACAATTTTGTTGAAATGAGAGAATATTATTAATTTGTTTGCAAGTCTGGAGGAGAGGTACGAGGAGACCATCGTTTGATACGAGTTCTAGGACGATATTTTCGAAAATTTCAGTAGGTAATTTGCAAAGTGAGGAGGATTGAATGAACATGATTTTTTTTGGGGGGTGTAAGAGAGAAGTTGAAGGGAGGGTATAATATATAGTTGATATCTCCGTTTGATAACAGCTGGATCGGTATACATTTCGTCATATGGGCGTCTAGTTTAATCGTACCCACGGTTTACCAAGTCAGAACGAACGCCGTTTCTTCTACAACTCCGACAAACTTCCCAACCAATTTGTGCCTTGCACACATATGTCCGTAAAGCCGTCATGCCGGCCCCGGCTCAATTTAAAGGCCGCAATCCACGGCGATCACGATCGGACCCTCCTGCCCTGTCATTTTCCCATTTCGGTTACCTTCTCGGCTCCTCCTCTCCAAAATCGCTATTGGTCCTCATCCTATACCACGCCTTTCATTTCCGCCATTCCTCACCGACAATCCAGCGCAACGATCATAAAAATCTATTTATTCAAACATATCCTCAACCCAATTCAATGGTTCTTTCATCACAGCTTATCGCCGGCGGCCCGTATAACTAGTACACCTTCAATCGTGGCCAGCCACCTCATCGACCCTTAGTATTTCATACCTGCTATCTAATTTAAAACTTGGGGACCCCCCCCTAGCTGCGTGTTCGTCTCTATCTCGCATACTCAGTATTACCGGTTAATCATTCTGGAAATAACTTTGTATCGCACTCACTGCGTGAATTGTTAACATGTCGTACTCATTGTAATCTACTTTTTCGGATCTTCCTGCGCCGAGCGCTACACAATTCACCCGTTTCGTACCTTGCATTTTTTTACCTTGGGCTCCACATGATCGACCAGTTCGATCCTTGGACAGCACTTTGCTCCACTCCACCTTGACTCCAGCACTCAGCACTCCACATCCAGCATTCAAACTGCAACTCCACTCCTAAAACAAATTCTCGCGCGGATCACCCTCCTACTACTATATACGACACACTACTTGAGAATTAACCCGCTATTCTCGTGGGCTTGGCCTCCCCCCCGTCTACCAATCACTGTATGTTCCCTCCACTGGGTTCGAAAACTAATTCAGCGATAGAGTTGAGTTGAGTTAAGTTAGTTATCATCATCATCATCATCAGCTGCCATGCGCTGAACTGAACAGCCCTCAGGCCCTCCGTTCCCGGGACGTGATATTGATCGTATTATTTATAATTTTCCCCGGGACGGTGGTGCGCTGAGTGTTACCGGGTTGTATCGTCCCATCATCCGGGGCGGCCGTACCGTCAATTAGTACTTTGCATTCACCTTTTGCTTCTAACGCCTATCCTTCGCGGTCCGGCCTGTGGGTCCGTACACGTCGCAGGTTTTGCTTGGTTAAGCTCAGTGGGGCTTGGTTCTAGGCCTGATGATTGAGTTAAGTGGTGAGTGGTGCGAGGGTCATTTGAGTTTGGGTTGACTTTTCCCAGGGTTTAGAGAACGATGAACGCTTTTATCGCTTGCCTGTGGCTTGTCACGCACTCGTGGTGTCTTGTGTCTTGCGGCACCGGTGTTTTCAACTGATATTCGGTGTGTGGTGGGACGATGAGCAACCCTTTCTTTCCCGTCCATCATCATCGTCATTCCCGTCCCAACGCCATCTTCATCCCATCGCATCCCCATCGCATCTCATTCCCGTTCTCATTACTACATCCCGTTCCTATTCCCGTTCCCGTTCCCATCGCCATTCCATCTCATTCAAGCTAACGCTTTCACAATCACAATGTCATTTATTCAAAACCAAAGCCAATCTTAAACGCGCGTTTTCCACTTCATCTCCGTCGGGCTCCCCTTCACCCATGCATCATCCATCCATCGGCAGTGGATATGGCTCGATCATTGACGTACACCTCAGTCAGCATCATGCGATTATTGATTATCATTTTCCGAGGTTTTAAGGGTGTATGTAAAGGTATGTATGTATCACTGATGCTCCTCGTCTCCCGTTACCACCATCTATACCATGATGCCATGCTGACGAGAACATTTGTATTGGTCCCCCAGCTAGCCAGCGCGTGTGGGAAATACCCGTGACTGGATCTAGACTCTGGGCCTTCATCTTGGCGCGCTACATTCCGTTACCTCCCAAAATGGCGCAAGTCAGTCTTCGTTACCCCATACATTCAATCGGAGCACGAAGTACTTCGTGTTGCCTGAGGCGCAGTTTCTTGATGACCGTGTGAGTCGCGATCGTTATCGTATAGTCCGCACGCGGTGTGGCGATTTTGGGCTATGGGGCTTTGGCTGTTTTCCTTTTTTCCTTTTTGTGCTTGTCTTCCCTTTTGGGTTTTGTTTTTTTTCGTTATACCTTACATCACCGGCGGGCAAATTTGCTTTCGTATGATCGGGCCTTTCGTTATGTTATGTATGATGTATGATACCGCGTACCCTGTACCGACGGCTATACTGACTTTCTACTTTCTATTACTAGGTCAGGGGGTATCGATATCGGCAAGGCCTTATCGTTATGTGGTGAGATCTGTCTCGACTTGGATATAATATTCGCTAATGTTTGTGACTCACAGTGGAGATAAGTCAAGCCAAGATGAAGGCTAATTCGTGTCCGTCTATATTTGTTTTTGTCTTTTCTTTAGGGCTTAGCCATCGTTGGCGTTGGAGTTGGCGTTGGCATTGGCGTTGGCGTGTGGGTTCTATTAGGCGCTCGGATGTCGCCGTCGTTATTTGCCTGTGGCGGTGGTGGTAGTGGTGGTGGCGACGACAGCGACGGCAAACTGATTGATAGGGTTTACAACCAGAATACTTCGGTGTTCCCCGGGGTAGGCCTATCCCTTATTTTGATCTGCTCGCGTGAGGTGTTTGGTTGGCCCGTACCTGGTCCTCTTACTGTTGTTTGGCACTGACGGTGACTGAAGACGCGATGCGTCGGCTCGGTGTTTCCCGGAGGTAACTTAGTACTTAGTGTTTACCTGTTTGAAGTTCGCCGCATCATCACACACACGCTCCTATTTCCTATTTCCTCCTTGGTGCAAGGGCGGCGGGTGTTACCGTATACACCCTGTTATTTGGTGAGATTCTAATTTGGCTCGCTGGGGATATGCGCAAAGACTAAATTGATACAGTTGTCGTACTGCTATTGGACACATGTTCTCGTTCTTATTCTCGCGTGCGCTGGGTTGATCCGATCGCTGGTGCGCGATTTTATCATGATGTGGGGATTGGTGGGCTTTTACTTTGGGGCTTTGGCGTTGGCGATGGGATGTTGGCAGTCACTGAATGGGGTATTCTTGCGATTTGTTACCGGCTTCGACTTCGACTTCGACTCGGGTTTTCCCGAGTACATATCATGGTTTGTTGTTTTCGCGTAGGGGTGATTGATGGGCTTGTACCTCTCTTGCTGATTGTTCTAGGTTCCTTTCCTGGTGAGGGTTAGTGTCTTATATCTGTACACTCTCGTGCGCCTATGTCTTCCCTTCAGTTTATCGATGCTGTGTCCGTTCATATGGGGAAATTGTCATGGGTTGTTTCTATCTTTTAAACTTGTTAGTGGCTGACTTTGGGTTCACAGATAAGGCTTTCATTTCTGTGTTGACGGACGGCGTTCTGATCTTGTCTCCAAGGAGATGATGATAGATTTAAACATTGGGCGTTGATAGACCAGACTGTGCTGGTCCCCGTGTCGTTGTGCGCATCCGTGGGCGACTGTCAAGACCCTCAGTGTGATTGCAAGCTGATAGACGAAGTTTAATGATTCTTTGCAGAGTTAATGGAAAGAATCATTTTAAACATCGTCTATCGATGTAGTTAGACTGTTTGTCTTTCTGTAGCTTTCTGCTTTGCGAATCCGTTCAGATTGGTGACTGTTCGTTCGTGTGGATAAGGCTTCCAGCTTCGGTCCTTCCCAGCATCAACGGACGAGGCTCAACGATTCTTATGCAGAGTCGTCCGATGCAAAGAATCATTCTAAACATCGTTTGTCGGTGGGATTCAACTGCTTTCACCCGCGAAATACGGTGAGCTATACTCGTCTCTTTTGCCAGCCCGTTGACGGCTGACTTCTTGGCTTGGGTTCAGAGATGCGTTAAAGGGTTCCGGTGACTAGTCTTTCCCGAGTCGACTAGTGAGGTTTAGTGGTACCCGGTACCGAACGATTGTGCGTTGATGCGTTTGACATCATGGTCAAACTAGGCGGGTCTCTGTCAATATTCCTCTCCGACATGACTTCTTTCCAGCGCGCGGCAGGGTTGATGATCAGTGACCTCATAAGCTGTGTTCGTACTTTCTGCACTACGAACTCTGATTGGGTTCAAACTTTATAGAAAAGACTCTTTGCCCTCGGTCCTTCTAGAATCCAGAGACTGGACGAGACTTGGTGATTCGTCGTACGGATCGATGATGCAATGAGTCACTTGGCATCGTTTGTCGATGGATTGGATTGTACTTGTCTTTTCGTATTGATGCTGCGCGTCGCCGTCTTATTTTTGGCTTGATTTAGATCATAGGCCAGGACTTATCTTACGGCTTCTAGTATTGACGCTACCCGTTGCCGTCGTCTGTTTGGCTTGCTTCATGTCATAGCCAAAGACTTGTCTTACGGCTTCTTGTATTGACGCTGCCCGCTGCCGTCGTCTGTTTGACTTACTTTATACTATCGCCAAAGACTTATCTTACATCAGGGAAACGTAATTCGCTACAGAGTGCTACAGAGCGCTTTGTAGCACTCTGTAGTACAATCAAACCCGTTGATGTACGGCTTTTGTATTCAAACACAGCCTTCGTCATTGTTGCGATTCGTTCTACAACATGGTTGTGTACGCGAGTGCATATGGTACTTGTTGCATAGAAATCACAACGTCTTCCAATCTGATCGTCTCTTTCAGGTCCCTTGATTCTTGTGCTTCCCTTGAGGTTGATTGTGATCTTGTGACTGATTGATGGTCCAGGTGGTATCGTACCGACTGCCTGAGGTTACATAACCTTCCGGAGCGCTTTGGATGACGGACGGATGCGGTCCAGTGGATCATGCAGTAAATGCTCTCTGAGAATGAACCAATGGCCATACCTCCTATGCTCAACCGCGATTCTTGGTGAATGCCTGTCAAGAGGTATGGTGGCGGGATCGAAGCACAAGAAGCTCTTACCAAATCGGGTCAAATCACGTCCGAAAATGGAATGTGACTGCTTTCCTTGACGTCGTCACAGAACGCGGGGTCGATGGGCACATAAAAACTCGTCGTCTCCATATTTCCCTCTTTCTTCGTGTCCACTATCATCTACCATCCTTCCCCCACCTACCGTCATGCAGAGCACCGATAATGTCCAGTCGTTCATTTCTTTTGGCCATGAATATAGTCCACCTCGCTCCAGGACCACTGCTGCGTCCATCTGGGCTCCTCAGCCTCAGCTTTTGGATTCGACGTGGCCAAAAGCTATAGATTCTTTCTCCCGTGAAGCTGAGAGAGACATGCAGCGCTCCGGTCGTGTTCCGAATGGCAGGAACTTCTTTGCCGGAAGTGAAGATGTCTTCGGTCCTGTTGGTCTTGTCGGTATGCCTCACAAAAGAGACATAGGTGCTATCGGCGACGGTAGGAAAAAACAGAGCCCCGATTTTGACGATAGTGTTAGTCGTTTTCATTGAAATCAAGCGCATATATGCTGATTAAATTGACTAATTAGCATGTCGAGCAGCTCTTACGCGCTCTTAATCTGAACTCTCCCGCTCTTTATACTCAGCAGCCTTCTCGTCCACAGATTTCTGACTCCAAGAATGTATCGACCGGTTCTCCGGATTTTTCTCCAAGCTCTACTGTATCTGCGCTCCTTACGCCTACAGATCTTTCTCCTGCGAAAACTTCTTTTGACTTGAAGATTAATCCACCTCATGAACTAGCTCCTTCTCACTCTACTTTATCTCCTTCGTCCCTTCTGTTTGACCACGGCTCACCCTTGAGGGCGCACGATTTTATGTCTCATAATGTACACCAGCGCTTTTCTAGCGTTCCTTCTTCGAACCTTCTGCCTCCGAGCCCATTGCCTTATTTTGACCAGCCTTCTGAGAATTCTTCCCCAGCTTTGGGCTCCCAGCAGTTTTATGATAGTGCTTTCGCTCACCTGAATCATCCAGAACTATCAAGAGGTTCTTGGCGGTCACCACAACAACTGTCCGCCCCTCCCGAATGGTTGAGGGTTGAGGAGAAGCTTGGTGGCGACTATCCCTCCGGCGTCACGCTCGGGGATGATTCTATTAGGACCTCTCCTTCTCAGCCGTCGTTCCCACCTCGTCAAAATGGAGTTCATGCTCACGAGGTAAGACTTTTTCGCCACTCTGTTGCCATCGCATATGCACTTACGTCCCCTTCACAGCCGATCAACTTCCTTTCGCTTTTGCATCCGTCATCGTCTCCCCCATACAACGTATTTGTGGCGCGTATCATAAAATCATCTGACCAGCAGGCTTCTATCTTTCTGCAACAGAAGCTCAAAGTTGCCGATCTTGAGGAACGTCACAAGATTGTCGATGCTATCTGCGCGCGTGGTTTCGAGATGATGTCACACCGGTTAGTTCCTTTTCCTAGCCATAGACACGGTCTAATTAAAGCTGATACTGATATGCCTCACTGCTAGTTTCGGTAATTGGGCAGTCCAAAGATGTCTTGAAGCCGCGGCGACCCCCGAAGAAAGGAGAAAGATAGTCAACTGCATGAGGTATGCCCTCGGCTTACGACGACCTTCATTGAACAGCATCCCTGATTGTGAATAGGGGACGGGTCGTCGACCTTGCGACTAATTGTTACGGATGCCACGTCCTCCAAAAGGCACTCGACTGTGAGGAGGATATTCGCCTCCTGATCGTTTCCGAGCTTCTCCTCGGGGACCCTGCATTAACTTTGGTGAATAAGCACGCATCTCATGTCTGGAGCAAGGTAAGAGATCGTTACGAGTCATATGCCGTTTGACCCTAACCATCATGCATCCAGATCATGGAATTGACATGGACGGCCCCCGCGCCCCCGATTTTCGCATTGTCAGGGTATTTCTTGCTGGAGGACCAATACCGTTCTAACGATTATATGTAGCGTCAACAAGTCCCTGAAGGGGAAATGGGCGTCCCTCGCTTGCCATGAAACGGGATCCCTCGTTGTCCAGGTGAGGATGATAGTGCATGTTATGTAGCTTATTTCTCATGCTCTACAGCACGCATTTGAGAACCTCGAAGAGTCCGCTAAGGACGGCATCATTGATGAGCTACTCAATCAAGGACCTACTGTGTTCGGTGAGATTGCAAAGAACCAGTGGGGTTCGTACTGCATTCAACACAGTCAGTGCTTCTACTATTACGACCCTCTTCGTGATTGTTTACTGTTGCTTCTTTTATCCAGTTCTAGAGCACGGGTCTCCGAAACACCGTCAAATGTGCCTAGACCATATCATGTCTGACCTCCTGGATTATGCCACAAACGAACAGGGGTACAAGTCTGTTACGAAGGCTCTCAAGGAAACGGGCCCCGAAACTCTAGACAGGATTGTCAAGCGGATGTGTGAACCTGCGAAGGGGTAAGAACGTTGTGATCGCTTTCTATTACGATAATGACCCTATCAAAGCGGCCGTCGAGCGATGATTGTGGACCTGGCGTTGTCGGTTACTGGTAGTCAACTGATCGCTAGCACGTTGCCTCAGGTATGCTCTGTTGCCGTATTTGTCTATTGTCAACCTCATGTTCTTTCGTAGGCGGACAAGGACCAGCGTACCACGCTCTATGATTGCATTCGTGGCCATATCGTCACCCTGCGCGGCTGTAAGACAGGGTCCAAGGTCATATGGCTCTTGTAAGCTTCATTTATACGTCGCCTCTCTTCTTTGTTGATGTGAATGATCCGTCCGCAGCGATAGAATGGTTCGATCGTTCATTTATAACTCTGTTTATGGTTTTAACTCGTGTCTAGCGCGCCTATTACGGCTATTGAGAGGATGCCCCATCCTGCGTTCTCTCTATCCCAAGTTTCGACATCCACTGCAATATTCTCTTGCCATCTCGTCTTCATCCACGGTGTCTTCATTTCCTTGACTTGAAAACGTCTCTCATAATATAAACAATACCTCGGTCAATACCTGGCTGGCCCATCTCCACCATAATCTCGGAAAAGTACCAGAAAAGCTCATCTGTCTCGCATTCCAATAACAAAAGCAGTCCTAATCGCATCAAACATCAATATCATCAGTCTCAATTCGCATTCGCAATTTCGCAACCGTAATCGTATTCTACGCATCGCCGTCTTCATCTGTCTCACTTGCATGAACAATCTTCGCACTCAACTCTCTCGATATCGAATTTTACGCCTGCTTATTTGCGTCGCTATCCAACTTCCTCGCTTCTTCTTTCGACCATATATACCGTGCACATCAACTCCCGTTGTCAAGCCTCCTGTTTTCCCGCTCGCTGCTGCTCTCAGCACGGAATGGAGACGCGGATCACGTGCGCTAATCAATCAGATTTTCGTCCTTATGTCAAGCCAAGCTAGAATTCCTCGCATGATTCATCGAACAGCAGCTCAGTTCTATTGTAACAACCTCTTCTTTGACTTTTTTCGATCCAAACGCATCATCGCATCTGTAACCGTTCTACACCCACCTTCGTTTGTAGCATCACTTTGTCGTCACTGTTGTCAACAATGTTATCAATCGTCGTCCAGTTATTGGACTCTATAAATCCAGAGGGAACAGTCCGGAATACTCGCAAACACACGTTAAGGTGATACAATATGATATAATATATGGCGGGCGACGGTAGAGAATATTGTAATCAGTTTGGAATGACGGTACCATCTATCAGATACAATACGCCATTCTGTGCCTGTCGAGTACAGAATCAACAATATAGAACACAGTGCATAAAAGTAGAAGAACCAACCTCCTTCATCCCAATAATGCACACTCCATTCTCCAAAGTCACCCGCATCCACTCAGGCGAGTCAGGCTTTGTGTCGGGAACAGCGTTGAAAGTAACCAGTTTCCCATCTTGCAGCGTTTCATAGGAAACAGGGGCATCAGATAGGGAGATACGAGACTTGACGAATGTCTATAAGGGAGGATTCCAAAGGCGACAATAAATAGCTCACAGGAATGATGTGGGCTGAGACCCATCGCTCTACATTTCTCTTAGAGCTTTCATCCAGCTCTTGTTCCGATATCCCAATATGAGGCTCTATCGACTCCGGACCTTGGTGTCTGCCCAGCCATGCATTCAATCATGTCCGTACCATCTTATTCACTGTCGTCATACTCACGGTTTCTGTGCCAGTGCCATGACAGCCTTGTTCGTCGGTACGAGCATCGTAAACCAAACAGACTCAGAAGAGAATCTATACGACCACTCCGTCTCTCGAGCATACGAGTAATATATACTTGCCGAGGGCTCGATAGTCAGCAGGTCTGCGAGAGTGGGCTGGGAGCTAGTGAACGGTGATGCGATCGATTCTTTGTTGGTTTGCGGCATTGGTGAGATTATGATTTGCTCCTGGGATGAAGCGGATACTGCAAAGGGGAGGATAGATGCAAGGAGGAGCGATAAACGCATGGTGATGAAGCTGGTAACTGGAGCTCTGGAGCTTCAAAGGGATCAAGGGTGAACGGAAACTGCCGTCATATGCGCGGTCAGGTGATGTGACTGTCCTGACCGCAAGGTCAAATTCAGAAGTTCCATTCCGACTTTCCTTCATACACGGTGGTCTTTGTATTCTGTCAGGGCAAAGCCCTTCATAACTACTAGATCTCGGTGCCGCATGGTGACTGGGAAGACAGTCATGAACGCCCTTACTGCGGCTCGCTTAAAACTGTATACAGATCTCATGTGATCAGACATAAGTCACATAGCAACATCGTTTCTTTGCAAGATCGATGAATTGCTGACAGGTTCGCCTTTGATCGAAAATGCATAGAAATTTCTACCATTACACCATGCTATCTCGATGATCCAACTTGCCCTGCGTTGTACTCCTACTTCGCCACCTCTCCGCCCGGTAATGAATTATCATCTGCGCCCATGAGGTACTGGATGCACATTGTGGACCCGCAATAGACAACATGCTGCAAGTACGTTTCCACACTTTGTGGAGTCGCGTTATATATAATGTGGTCATTCTAGTGCTTTATGCCTCGAATGTAACGTTCCATCGAAGAACGCTAATTTGAATCACTTCCCGACGGGGTGTACATGGTCGTATTGCAAATCCACGAAGTGATCAGGACCTGCCTTGTAGAACATTAGGGACACGGAAATGCTACATGGGCGGATGTGTTCGATACCCATCAATTAGATCGTACAACTCAGAAGACACCATTGGCACGTTCATCGCCATCAGGTCTTGCAACTATGAGGTGTTGTACCAGATTTGTGGAGATCTTCATTCTTGCCCACAAAACACAAGTGCGGTCACTTTTGGCTCTGAGTCAACGGACTGGGATATGAGTCGAGATTGCTAGTGAGTGTACATATAAGGGAGAATATAGTCCCAAAATCTGAACCATCGAATTGTATGCTGTTGACGACAGGTTGCACGTAGTCGCGGCCGGATGCTGCACGTGAAGTCGTTAGAACACTTAAATCAACAAGGTGGAAGACGAACGGCATTTATCATATACCAACATGCATGAACACTATGCGCTGGTCCAAGGGCATATCCTCGTCGCTAGCCAACGACTAGACTGCTCGGTCCAGCGCTCGGGCAGCTCGCTTGGAATTCATTGTGCCATCTCTGCACAAGTTTTTGTAAAATACCTCGACCAAGCGCTGCACAATACTATCATCAACCTTCCGTAATATCCCAACAATGCTCTTAACCCCAGCGAATTGCAGGCCAGCTGCTACGTGTATCACTTCGTCGGACGTACTAGCGGCACCGACTGCGGTTTTATAGGCAGAAAGAAAATGTAAATTGGTATCGAGACATATCCATTTCAAAGTGTGATATCGGGGAGCGAAAGCGGTTGGTCGCGCATAAGAAAGGCCAACTCGAAGGGTTCGTCCGATTTCTGTGTCCTGTAACACGTAAAATGGAACCAAGTATTATCTCACAATAAGCACAAGGCTCTTGATTTCGTAGCATCAACACTTATTATCTTGGTGAAGGAAACACTTGGGAGGGGGCAAAAGATTCCGCATCAATTTCAGCTCAGGCTCCACACTATCCAAAGCAAATGGAGCACTGGCTGGGAGATCCTGGCCGATAGCAGCGAAAGCCACTGACAGCGATCTGTCATCACTTCTGCGAGCCCTCATCAGTGCGATGAGCGATGGCGTGTATGAAGAGATATATTGCTGCGAAAGGGACTTTCCATTTGCCCTATACTCGCCAGCAGCGTGCAACTAAAGAAAGACGTCGGGCACCACCATATTCGGGAACCTTGTTCTGCGAATCCCTGTGAATCCACCCAAATTCTCGATCACTGGGCGGACGACATCATCCCACAACTCCCTTAAAGCTTTTATCAGCGTTGGTTGGTTCCCTTTAGATCCGGCCTTTTTTTCAATTGCCTCTTGGAGTGCGAGCACCAATCTCTCGAGTTTCTCAAAGTTGATAGGGACTTGAATGCTAGTCGGAGGTTGCTTGTACGGGATAACAATGGCATCGCAAGACGACTTGCTTGCGATGAGCACGATGATAGGCCATCACGAGCTGCCTCTTGGAGATCAGAAAGAAAAGGGAGGAGACAAATCTTCGATCTTCCGGATATCTTCTACAATTCTATTCCAGTCCCCCACTAGACGTCTGTACTGAGTTGTTGCTGCTTCCGCGTCGACTCTTGGAGAGCATATATGCAAGGTTATTTAATGATTTGGACCAATCTGAGTGACCGACTGGGCTCAAAGCCAGTGCTTCCCTGTGAGGCGTGATAGCCTCATCCAAGTCTTGACCATTGCCTCAGTCGTCAAAACGGGTGGAGAGTCTACTTGCAAGGCAATGTAATGACTTTGACCGATTTGAGTGACCGAGCGGGCGCAAAACAAGTGCATACCTGTGAAGCCTGTAGAGAACGATAGCCTTATCCAAGTCTTGGTCATTGCTCACAGCGAATGGAGTATTGACTGGCAAGGCTATTTGATGACTTGATTTGATCTGGGTGACTAACCAGCGCTTCGCCGTGAAGTGCGATGGCCTGATCCAAATCTTCAGCATTGCCTCGGTGCTCGAAGCGAATGGAGTATTGATTGGCAAGGTTGTTTAATGACTTGGACCGATCTGGGTGACCAACTGGGCGCAAACCCAACGCTTCCTTGTGAAGTGCCATAGCATCATCCAAGTCTTCATCATTGCCTCGATGCTGAAAGCGGGTAGAGAGTTGATTTGCAAGGTTATTTAATGACTTGGATCGATTTGAGTGATCGGCCGGGAGCAAAGCCAGCGCTTCCCTGCTAAGTGCGATAGCCTGATCCAAGTCTTGGACATTCCTTCGGTGTTCAAAGCGAGTTGAGAGTTGATTCGCAAGGTTGTGTAATGACCCGAATCGATTTGGATCACCGATTGGGACCAATGCCAATGCTTCAGTGTGAATGGCGATAGCGTCGTTCAAGTCTTGGTCATTGCCTCGATGACCGAAGCGGGCAGAGAGTTGATTGGCAAGGTTATTTAATGACTTGGACCGATCTGGGTGACCATCTGGGCGTAAAGCCAATGCTTCTCTGTGAAGTGCCATAGCATCATCCAAGTCTTCATCATTGCCTCGATGCTGAAAGCGGGTAGAGAGTTGATTTGCAAGGTTATTTAATGACTTGGATCGATTTGAGTGATCGGCCGGGAGCAAAGCCAACGCTTCCTTGCTAAGCGCGATAGCCTGATCCAAGTCTTGGACATTCCTTCGGTGTTCAAAGCGAGTAGAGAGTTCTTTCGCAAGGTTGTGTAATGACCCGAATCGATCTGGATCACCGACTGGGACCAATGCCAGTGCTTCAGTGTGAAGTGCGATAGCGTCGTTCAAGTCTTGGTCATTGTTTCGGTGCTCAAAGCGGGCAGAGAGTTGGTTGGCAAGGTTGTTTAATGACTTGGACCGATCTGGGTGACCATCTGGGCGTAAAGCCAATGCTTCTCTGTGAAGTGCCATAGCATCATCCAAGTCTTCATCATTGCCTCGATGCTGAAAGCGGGTGAAAAGTTGATTTGCGAGGTTATTTAATGACTTGGATCGATTTGAGTGATCGGCCGGGAGCAAAGCCAACGCTTCCTTGCTAAGCGCGATAGCCTGATCCAAGTCTTGGACATCCCTTCGGTGTTCAAAGCGAGTAGAGAGTTGATTCGCAAGGTTGTGTAATGACCCGAATCGATTTGGATCACCGACTGGGACCAATGCCAGTGCTTCAGTGTGAAGTGCGATAGCGTCGTTCAAGTCTTGGTCATTGCCTCGATGCTCGAAGCGGGCAGAGAGTTGATTGGCAAGGTTGTTTAATGACTTTGACCGATCTGGGTGACCATCTGGGCGTAAAGCCAATGCTTCCCTGTGAAGTGCCATAGCATCATCCAAGTCTTCATCATTGCCTCGATGCTGAAAGCGGGAAAAGAGTTGATTGCGAGGTTATTTAATGACTTGGACCGGTTTGAGTGATCCGTTGGGAGTAAAGCCAACGCCTCCCTGCTGAGTGCGATAGCCTGATCCAAATCTTGGACATTCCTTCGGTGTTCAAAGCGAGTAGAGAGCTGACTCGCGAGGTTGTGTAATGACCCGAACCGATTTGGGTCACCGACTGGGACCAACGCCAGTGCTTCACTATGAAGTGCGATAGCCTCATTCAAGTCTTGGTTATTGCCTCGGTACTCGAAGCGGATGAAGAGTCCGTTTGCAAGGCTGCTCATTGGTACAAACCGATTTGTGTGACCAGCTGGGTGCAAAGCCAGCGTTTCCTTGAGAAGCGTGACGGCCTCGTCGATGTCTTGACTATTGCCTCGACGCTGGAAGCGATTTTGCAGCAACACACCCAGATTGCACAGCACTTGCTCTTGACGAGCATGCATAGTGTTGTAGTATCCAAGTGCATCATAATGAAGAGATATCGCTTCATCTAAGTCATGGAGATCATCTTTCTGCAAACATCGCGCGACTCGATGAGAAAGTTGATTTGGCGATAGCGGAAGCATGGATGCGGCAAGTTGCTCCTGCCCAAGATCATTTGCACCACTGCTTCTAGCTGGATACAGAATGAATGTTTCGAATGCAGCCAAAGCTGCTCTGTAAATGTGGCTGTTGGCGTGGCAAACATCGAGGACTTCGCTGAGTAACCCTTTGGCCGCATCAGAAGCCGTTTGATTCCCTTGTTTCGCGAAAAGATACAGCAGAGCAATGGCAAGATGGAGTTGGGTGACGGGTCGGTCTGGATGACCAGCAGGACGTAAATAAAGAGCGTCTTGAAACAGATTGATAGGGATGTCGAGGTATGTTCCATTAGCTTGGCAACTAACAAGATTCGCACTAGCTAGATTGAACTCTGCTGCAGCGCGGCAGGGATGGCCTATTGGGCAGAGGCTAAGAGCACGTTCAAAGTGCTTTATGGATTGGTCAAGATCCCCACTTGTCTGCGTCCTGCAGTATCGTGCAAGAAGACCATGTCCATCATCTGTCTCTACGACTAACGCGTCCACATCACCAGATGTAGGCTACGCATTACAAGCTCTCAGTATCAGATATCAAATTGCATTGATTCGCTCACAATAGCAAGGGGACAACGAACTGCGGCGTCGTTGTCATCTGACTTCGCTTCTCCCACTGTCACGAACAGTGAAGTACACGGGGATACGACTTCCCTCCTGCCCAAGCTGAAAGAGGATGGCTGTGATACTCGTCAACATCCTGCAAATGTTATTTGCGACAGACGTTCACTGACGACATGAATTTTTCGCTGGTGATCCAGTAATTCTCGGACGGAGATCTCGAATGTACGTAGAATTTCTCCGTGACAGAGCATGGGACCCAATTCAAATGCGGTATACACGCTCACCCGAACTTTAGAGATGTCTCGCACGGTCTAGAGTCTTTCTCAATACCCGCAGGAATGGACAAGCTGAGTAAACACTTACAGAAGTATGGGCTCATTCCATTCGACAATAGCCTGATCTAAGTGTACGGGTTTGTGCTTGTCTGGTATTCATCACTGTCAATCTTTACTACTACATGGAAGCCAGCGGGGATCCGTCGGAACCAAGAGTGAGATCAGTTGCGCGAATGGCTTGAGTAAAATCATCAATACGTGCGGAACAGATATTGATGTCACATACCAGTAATGACAATCTGTGGCAATTCAGTAAGGTATGTTTCTCCCGTGTCCTTGAGGTAATATTCTAGGTGGCTTGGTTCCTCAGCCAAGGGTGGGAGGGTATCATTAGGCAGGTCCGGCAAGGAGTTTGTCGCAGAACGAAACAAGATAGTAATGACGGAATACACCATCGCTAGAATGGCTTTGGAAAACTATTGAAAAATCATGCCGAGTGAAGATAAAGGGCACATACTATCGATGGCGACTTGTAGCATTTCATCAACACTGATCACGAAATATAACTGAGGGATGGACTGATACTTGGGAGTAAGACGTGTACTAGAAGTCACGAACTACTGCAGTGTTCGTAAAATTATAAAGATGGGAACTACAGCATGCACGTGGTGTGCGCTACAATGCGCAGCATATCCCGGGCCTAAGTCAGAAGCGGCTTAACATATCCAGCCGCCCATAGTTTCGTATCACATCCGTATACGGCAGTGCACGTTGTGAGGTGCGATAGGAGTGCGGTATTGATCAAAGCAGTCAAAACGGGCAGGCCGCAACGCTTAAGACAGCGGCAACAGTGTCGAGTACCCTATAAGTAGTATGACTCCGAGTTCACTAAAACATATGTGTTCTTCGTCATCGATTGACCGTCCGTAAGTATATCAGGGTGTTGCAAGGATCGTATCAAGCATCGAGTGAAGTTACTTCCGGGAGTGATGAAAAAGAGCAAGATAAACATCTGGCGTCTATGAGTCACTGTTAGTTTTCATCACAAGACAGGAATCAGGTAAATTGCCGGTCAATGATATCTGATTCAAGCAAATGGAAGTGATGAAGCTCTTTGGGCTTAAAAATCCCAAAGGTTTTTCGACCGTGTGTGAAAAGAGTCCCTGGTGAGCTGTGAGGGCAGGCGGGCCACAGCTGAGCACCGGAATTTGTTGCCATTAAAAGTGGTGCGTCGAGTAGATTCTAGGCAAAAGGATCCATTTGAACAAAAGGTGATCCGGATCCAACGAGACGCACGCAGCTGAGAGAGAGCGACGGGCGGGTACGACTGGGACGAATGAGAGTACTTGAAGTTGAGTCCAGTATTCCTAGTAGTACGTGCAAGAAAGTTTGAAGTCACGCGTCACAATCATGATTAGCAGTAGCCGCAGTGACCTTAACCAGAGACGTTTTGTTACTTAATGTCCTTGCTGTGAGGT